>JANHZT010007080.1:81393-96461 GCA_032468215.1 Stegonotus admiraltiensis | reverse complement strand
ATGTCCTTCCTTCCTTCCTTCCTTCCTTCCATCCTTCCTTCCTTCCTTCCTTCCTTCCTTCCTTCCTTCCGTCCTTCCTCTCTCCCTCCCTTCTTCCTGCCCTCCTGAATATAGCCCACAATCTGTACTCTTTCAAGAGCAGAGATAATCTTCAGCAGCTCTGAGTAAAATAAGTAAATGTTTTGATTCTAAAATTCCCAAATATCAAACATTAATATAAAATTATTTGAATTTAAAAAGTTAAAAGTTTAGTTTAATAATCCACTATTTAATTTAAAGAAAAATGGCCAGAGAATTACATAAAGAATACTTAATTTTGTGTGAATAAGGACATTTTGAGCTACTTTTTCTAATACAGTCCTCCCCTAGAAAACAAACTGAAAGGTTCCAATGATACACCCAAGGCATACCTATTTTCACTTACAGGAAAAACAAAGAAATCTCATCAAAGGGGCTTCATATGGCTAATGAGAAAAGTTTATCTGGTATCTCCTGATATTGATACACATTGGAATGGACTACCTACATTGGAATGGACTGACTCCAATGGGGACGTTTAAGTGAGATATACACTATGGATGTTTTTTCACTATAAACAACCCATTAAAGTAGTGTATTGCCTCCTTTCAGGGGTGAAATCTACTTACCTTCGCTACCGGTTCAGAAGTGCGTGCACCGTCTGATTTTGGACCCTCTGCATATGCGCAAAGCCTTCTATGCATGAACAGATGGTCAAAAACAGATAATAACAAGTAATGACGTCTGGGTAGGTGGGCAGACCCTCGTGCTGCTGCCACTACTGGTTCACCAAACCACCCACCCCAGCCAGTTTGCCTCAACCAGAGCAATCCGGTAGCATTTCACCCCTGCCTCCTTTAATACGTTTTATGGACCAAGAGGCCTAAAATTGTATGTTCTTTTGAATGTAAACAAGCCATTATATAGAAACAATTCCTATTTGTGTGGTACCTGGCACACTCATGGTATTACCTAGCTCAGTAATGAAATATCTGCAAGAAAGCCACCAAACTCAGAGAGCACTAGGGATCCCACAGCTCAACCCTGAACTATAAATATTCCCTTTTGTCAGCAATTCCTACTTGTTTCAATATAATGTGCTGGCTGCATTCTCTGTCAATAAAGGATAGATCTCTAAGATCTATTGATCTCAGTAACAGTTAGTCCTTGACCAGTTAGTACAGTATTGTATACCTTCTGGTTAGTTTGTAGTTCTGGCCCATACTTTTTCAAACCTGGGGAGGAGAAACTATAAAAAACCTCAGTTGTGTTCATCACAATACAGTATTTCCACATGTTTACCTCATTGTTGATAAGCAGATAGTATCTTAACAGAAACCAAAATACAAAAAAGTGAGTGAAATAAACACCATCATTTTACAACTTCAGTCTATGCTTAGGCCCTAGACTGAAAGAAAGTTATAGCCATCATAATATTTTCTTACAATGATGCTGTACTCTGCAAAACAGAAGCCATGTGAGATATCACAAAATAAAATTTCATCTCTGGCCCCCATTCTCATGCAATACTAAACTTCATTGAAAATCAATTTGCATATTTACCAGTTTAGGATAATGGCCGACGGAAAATGTTTTTGACATTTCTCGTAATATTGTTTCACACTTCGTTATATTATTAACTAGGAAATACACTAGAAAATAAAAAGAGTACTTAAGTACTCCTTAAGCTGCCTGAACAGTGGAAAGGAAAACACAAATCAAGACATATTTAAACAGGGGAACAAAACCCCTGGTGTATAAGAATCCTGAGGCCTTGAATAGCTGCAATAATGATCTTTGTCCTGATGGACAGCCAAAACATATAAGCTGAATCGTACCATCTCGCCATTTATTCAGTCTGGAGACCTGATACAAACTCATCTCCCTTCAGAAAAAAACTTTTTGACATCAGTCTTGGAAAGGAAGGATTTACGCTAAACCCCCTTTCAACGCCACAAACGTGTTTTTGCAATTAAAGCTGCCCAATTATCATTGACAAGTCCAAATCACCCTGAGCTGTTCAGAAGCTCTGCTTCTCCGTGCCTCCAGCAAAACCCTGCAGGCATAGGTGTTGGGGGGGGGGGACGGACAGAAATAGGGGAAAGAAATCTCTCTCATTATTTAACAACTTCTTTGGATTCTACTGTATTGCTTTCAGAATAATTGATTGTCTGAGAAGAATGCTTTCTCCATTTTAATTTCCTGGCTCAATGCCCATCCTCTTACAGTTCTGTTTCTTCATGCAGACAAAATATTCAACAAAAGCAGTTCAACAAAAAGATGCACTTTTTAGCATCTTATTATTTGAATCTCACTCTAATTCTACTACAATGAAGTAAGCTTAATAGAAAATACCCACTGTGTCTTTAAACCTCTCTCCCTCACACACACACGCAAACATATTTGTTCTCTACCTCATTTCTTCCAACTGTTTGGCATAGAGGAAAGACTGGCTTTGCACCTTCATATGGCAGGGGAAAAGTAAGCAATAGATATCTTTTTACTCAATTTCTTCTGGATATTACTGTTAACATGATAACAAATGTTAAGGTGAATTGATATAGTCACTTCTTATAAACACTTTCTCAGAGCTTAAAAGGGAACACGTAAAGATTAAGAGACAAAATATTTAATATATTTTTGAGAACAAAGCTCAAGTACAACTTGTTCATTTAAAGAAGTTATCTATGAAGTACAGGTTGGTGTGTGTGGAAATCAAGCTAAAGCAACACTTTCAATTAAATTACTTGCCTTTGTTTGTAACTTTGTCTTTAAATGTTAACCATAAAATATTTCAAACTGTGTGCAAATGCAAGTATACCTTCCCTTTTTTGTGGGGTAACAATAAAAAGTGAAACTTCGGTAAAACTATGCTGAACCTAACTTACATACAACTATATAACAAAGTTCAAACATTGATGCTTTTCTTAAGAACTATAGAAAAAAATTCTATTAGTAGTTTTTTTAAAAATCTGGCTTAAAGAATTTTTTCAAAATATAACACCAACACAGAAGATGAATTATCTGTGAGTTGGGCAGCATGTAAATGTTTTTATCTTCTCGGCCTCCTTTATCTTTCTAGTTTTTGATAAGGGATGGCATGCTAACTCCAGGACATCATCGAGTTGCTTTTTCTTTTGTATAATTTAATAAAATAAAACCAATGTGAATTAATGAAAATAAAATCGAGCTAATTTATTCAGTTGCCAGGCTGGGGAACTCTTCTAATATAGAATACAGGTATTCCATATATCTATATGTCCAGAGTGGTGTGTGTGTGTGTGTGTGTGTGTGTGTGTGTGTGTGTGTAATAAATGGTATGGTAGGCGTGGGAGTATTCTCACATAGTTTTCAAAAAAAACATGAGGATCAGCAATTTGTGTGTAGAATGTTTCACTAGTTCTAATGAATATATAAAATGCAAATCATCAGTACTTTCCCTCATTTGTACAGGTCTTAGAGGTTAATTTTTTTTATTGCCACTAGTATATCCCAACCATCTGACCATTTTGGTCTTGCACAACAAGATTTTTCTAAACTCTGACTGAAAGCACTTTTCTGCTGGAGATAAGTAGACTACAGGACCAAACTACTGCTTCAAGAAGGACTAAGAAATTTATAATCTATCATTACATGCAGTCCTTATTTCAGAGCAACCCATTCTGAAATTCAGCATAAATAGGAACAATTTTTCATCTTTCCTCCCACTACAGAATGTTGGACAATTAAATTTATCAGGTTTGGATGTTTAAACTGTCCAACTTCTCTCCAAAAGAGCCAAAAATAATAAGCTTGCTTTCTCAACAGAGAAACTCCTACTGATTTTTTAAAGAAATGTTTTTTAAAAAATCTTTAATACTTCAATGAAAAATATTCTTAATTTAAACAGACATTAGGAAAAGAGAAACTCTTACCATGTCACCAGGTTTTATGGAAACTGCCACTACTGCTCCAGGCATTGGCGATCTTATGATACTTGTGGTATCCTCCGTAACTTTTTCTGGCATGTATTTGTTCAGTTCTGCAGCAAGTTTGCTCAACACACGTAATTTGTACTTAGAAAAAGGAGATGAGATGAGAAAGAACTGTTACAAAAGCAAATTATATCAAAGCAGTATTATTTTTTTAAAAGAGCATAGTATTTAAAATCTAGAGCAAGTATGTGTTAATATCTTAATCTTGCTTGGACACCTGGAAAATGAAAAAAAGATATTGGTAGCAGACTAAATTTGATAAGTCCATTAAAATACTGTTGGGTTTTCCCTAAAATAGAAAATACAATTTGCATCTTTAATAAAGTAAACTAATGTTTTAAAATGTATGTGTATTATAGATATCATTATATATAATCCAGTATTTGTCATTATATACAGTTTAGCAAAATAAACCAAATTTTGTCTTTCTGCAAATGTTCAAGTGTTGTAAACATTTTATAATTTTATTTTGGACATTACAAACCTTAACTAAAATTATTATCTTATTTTAATACCAATTATACATTATATGCATTTCCCCCCTATCTTCTGCCAGTTCATGCTTCCAAAAAGTAGATATGTAAATGTAAGAAAATTGATAATTTGTCCAAGAGGTATAGCCCTATTAATGTACAAAAATCAAGATATTCCTCCATGAAACAAAAATATGAAAAGATAGTTTTAATTTTTTGCCTAAAAGTACAAAGCCCACATGTTGCAGTCTCTAAGATTATAGAATTCTGAGAATACAAGTTCAATTTAAGTGAATTATCAAAATAATCAGTACAAGCTATGCTAAATAAGTAAATGTTTTTGAACTCATATACTCTTTCTGTGCTTTGCAAATAGGTTTGCTTCTGTGCAAATTTTTATGTTAATATAACCAAAATGACCAACAATGTTTCAAGAGGGAAAACATATTCTCAGTTTTTACTATTTACTAATACATTTTACATAGTCACTGAAATTCCAATGATTTTATCCTTCCATTAGATTTTTTTCCCCCTTTAATCTTTTTATATGGCCATCTGCTTTTAAAACTTGTTCTGGACATTGCTTTTAGGCGTCCAGCAGATGGCAGCAGGAGTCCATGAGAAACCTTTATCTTTGGCCATGAGCAGACAAAAGAACAAATGCAGCTCTTTCACTAATGACTGATCTTGGTTTTTAAAAATGTGGGTATTTGAATGGCAGATAATAATCTAATATACACTGAGACCAACCAGCCACAATATCTAGGATTTCTGATTATTTAAATTCAGTTTTCACTAGTAGAGCCTTAAGCGATTTAATAGCTCCAGAATACAAATAAAATTAAATATCTTAGCTTTGATAACCAATAACTATTGCTTTTGAATATCTCAAGGCATTTGCTACATTAATCCATCTGTGGTAGGATCTCTGCCCATTGAAAAGCGATGTATAATCAGAGTTATGCCTAATATCACATATAATATTATATAATACAGTAAAACAAACAAATGTTTGACCATTGAATCTCAGGACTTATTCTCAAACTGATCTTTTAGAAATAATTGGGCATAACTTTATAAGCATAACCCCATTTCACCTTGAAAAAGCAGAGTGGATGGGGTGCTGGCGTGGTCTACCAAACATGCCCTAGAAGCTGTCCAATGAGCTAGTACATCTATTGTAATGGAATGATGGACATGTTTAAGAGAAAGTGTTCATTATTTCCAGATTTCTTAATTTAGACAGATCTCCCCTATGTTGTAAAGAATACTGTTTAAATCCTCTGATTTATCCACAAAGTAATAATATAACTGGAGACAGGCTAGGGAGCTACTCTTCTTCAACCTAATAGTTTACATTTTATTTCTTGGTTACCCGAAGAGCACTCAATCCATCAAGACATACCAAACAGAAGATCAAAGTGATAATACATTTCATGCTCTTATATAATTCTCATTCATTTTTGTGAGATTTCAATATATCTCTCTAATAGGGGGACAGAGCATTAGATACATCAGCTTGAGTTATATTATTGTGCTGTTATGTGCTCTGTATATAGTCCATTAAAAAAAGTTATTCTGGGAAAAAAATGGGATGGATACGTACAACATCTCTCTCTCTCCCTCCCTCCCTTCCTCCCTCATAAACTAACAGGGCACCCATATACAGTAGGAATCAACACTTATGCACAAATCATTAAGGACATCATCAAATAAAATCTTCAAAATTATTCCATGCTGTAATTTTACATAATTAAAATTAATTATTCCATGTTTAGTGCATTTTGCTTCACAACATTCAGATAAAAACTGTTTTTTGTTGCCTTGTATGTAACTGGGATTATTTTCACCCAGAGAAATATATTATTATTGTGAAGACTACATTTTAATTTATTTGTTATTCACTGATTTATAAGAGAAATAGACATCTAAAAATACATAGACTTTACACGTTTCCTGAAAGACACCCCCTCACACACAAAACCTCCCCTCAAGCACTAGCACCAGTATTTTAAAATATCCTTCCCCACAACAAACACCCATACATCCCACAAACACAAAATGGGTTAGTTTTGATAAAAACAATGTATTTGGACTTCTTATAATAAAGACTTACAAAACTTTTGTGATACATGCAGACATCTGAATAAGAACCACAAATTAATAAAATACATAGAATGGATTACAAGGGATCCAAACTATTAATACTGTTCTAAAAACTAAGATAGCTGTTATTTTTTTAAATCTAATTTTTTAAAATTAAAACAACTTGAAAAGTAAGTTCAAAAATTGCAATTTTTGAAACTGCGATTTACAATTTCCTAGGAAGAAAAACATTTTCCAACTGTAATACCCAAATAACTACTCCATAGAATCTCTTTTCAAACAAAATTAATATTAGTGCCCTAGAAATACACAAAGAACATAGGAAGGACCTTAATGGGATTTATAGCAAAAGTTATCAGAATTGTTATGTTCCACAATAGGTCAAATAACATATTCTGCTTGCACTGTGAGTTTTCAATCAACATGTACTAAGTTCTTATAGTATTTAAAGGATATGGTTCTTTCTGGAAATTAAAATGCCAATGGTTTTCTTCATTCTGTTAAAATCTGTTATATGGCAAGACAGAAAAAGCTTCCAAAATAAATTATAATACCAATTCTTTGCAATGTATCTATTCATCAAAGGATAAATTACCTTATAAAATTATACCTGAATATAATGTCTATCAAAATGTAGTTTCAAAATCTAAAGGAAATGCCTTTGTTAGATGTAGATTGGAAATGATGATTAAAAAACAACCACCTTAGAAAGAAACACAAATCCAGTTAGATCTCTAGGTCACCATCAGTTATTACGTGCTACCTGGCTTCATATTGCAAAATATGTTTCCTTTTGATATATTTTTAGCCTTTTAAAAAATCTGTAGCACTTCAAAAGTAAGCTTTATGTGTTTCTGAAAGTAACTCAAGTTTGTAACATTAAATGGAAAATAGCTTCAGTTCTCACAATCAGCCATCAACCAGTACCAGAGAATATGTCTGAGACAGCACAGAATTGACACTGAAAGTGTCTCCTGATTGCTGTGTAGCACAGGCTTCCTTGTCTCCATTATGTCCCCTACCAATCCTTCTGCTTATTCCTATTTTAGTATTCCCCTCTCTTCTGGATATTTTCTCCGCAGGACTCTTTGCTTTGCTTGGAATGAGATGTGAGAGGCAGTAAGCGAAAAGGCTTTTAAAATGCAGGCCTTTGTTATTGATGAGTTATTCCCTTTCCTTTTGCATTTGTTTATTGTTCTTTGGCTTGTTTGGAGTGTGTGTGAAAAAGAGCTATTGTAATCTTTTTTTTTTTAAAGTTAGCTGTAACAGTGAACTTTTTGGGGAAAATCTTTTGGAAGCAGAGTTATGGACACACACACACACCAAAAAAAAAGCCCTCATGGACACAGGATGTTAGAAGTGTTATAAAGCGGATTCTTTTCTTTTTTTAAAATATGCTATTGGGTGAATATTTTGGCTTCATCGAATCTCAGTTAATGTCACGTGTCTTCCAAAAAGCATTCCTTCATCAAATAGTTTCAAAGTTTAAGAAAAAACAGCCTGAACCAGCAGGGTCTATGGATTGTGCAGCACATCTCAAGGATGTTAACCTCTGGACCGGTTCAAGGAGAAATGTAACTTGAGGAAATGTAAATGTGAAGAATGTGAGAAGACCTTAAGAACTCAACAATACCTGGCTTTGAAGGGGGGGAAAAAAGTAGACTGAAAGCTTTCAAACATCACCAACTTCACCAAATGGAGCACAGCTACTTCTTGATTGTAAGTGGGGTGAACTGAAAAGTGACCAAGCCTTACATAAGAAAAGAAGGATTTTAAACTTTAAAATAAAGCAAAGATTGAGGGCCAGTTAAATTAGCTTATTGAAAAGGCCGAGGGATAGCCTGAATTAGGAATTGCAAACAGAAAACATAATTGCAAAGAAAAAATAATACTGACCACAAGATGCCTCACTCCTTAAGTGAGGCATCAGTCACACCTTGCTTCATTCAATGTTCTTGTAGTAGGAGCTAGATTTGCCACTTACACTCAAACAAGCTTCTTTAGGCAAGAACTTCCCAAGATGGACTAGGCCTTACAAAGCAGATTCCTTTTGCTTTAAGTTAAGGTTGACCAATCAGAGTCAAAAGCACACAGAAATAGACTATGTCTGCAGTTACAACACAGACAAGGTAAAATGAACAGATAACAACTCAGCTGTTTGAATAGCAACGCTCTGTACATCTGCAGTCAGTGGAGCAGTTTGTTAGCATAATGCTTTGACAACTCCATCAGTGTAGTCTCAAGGTTCCTGTCAATCAGGACGCATCATTTAATACAACAGCACTCAAAGGATTTTCCCTCCTATAAGCCAAATGACAGCATATCTACAGCTCTATTTACACCAGCACTTACTTCTGTTTACAAGGCTCTCGTAATTAGAAAGTATGCAACAGGCAGCAATATTATTCAGATCTCCATTTTGCCAGCCTGCCATGCAAAGTGTGATCTTACTTCACAGAGTCATGCTAAATGACAAAAGCGCTATTTTTCTTCAGTCTCTGTGCTCAGACAGCACTTCATTTGCAGCTATCTATAATTAGATTAATGGTGTAGTGCAGCACAAAGAAGGCCCACTTCACATCAGCTAGCATATGAATTAGGACAAACACTTATTTCAATTCCAGGCAGAGAAAGCAGTGACTAGGGTATTTAGCATACCCTTTATGGTGGAATGAGATGTTAATTGTGTACCATTTACCTCTAAACTGCTTGCTTGTTGTATAAATCACTGGACTAATTGATGCAGAAATAGAAACGTAGCCACAGGCAAGAAAGCAGGGGAATGAGAGCTGAAGATGGTGGATAAAGGATTATCCAGTAAAAACCATATGGAGATGAGGTTCCTTTGAAACCTGCTCATGAGCTGAAGACTTCTTGAAAAACTACAAATAAGTGACATACTGATGTGTTGAGAAAGAGTTTACCTCATGGTTTAAGGAACAGTGTATTGAAGAGAGAGAGAAAGTAAGGGACTTCAGCAGAAAACTAAATTGTGTTTTCAAGTGAATTCCAGTAAGATGACATGTTAGTTTGTTGTAGGAAAGCCAAATCCAGTAACCATTGGTTTATTATGATTCTAATTCTTTATGGACTAGAAGCTATTTTATCAGATGCATGAAAAGGGCTCTAATCCACAAATGAACTTTGGTTATTAGAAAATTAGAAGTAAAAGAAATAAATACACTTGAGTACAATTAGAGTTTTCATTTAAAATATCAAAAGAATCTTCAGTCTTGTTCAGTAAGTACACTTTTTGGGGAGGAGGGGAAACAGAAACAACTAGGAAATTATGCAAGAGAAAAAAACAAGGCTGAAATAGAGTTAGAGAATTAACAGCTATAAATAAGGTAATTCTCAGAAAGTAACAATTGTAAAGATTTTCAAAACACAAATGTTCCACATACCCCAATGTTGATAGGCTCAAAACAACTTTTTGAGTTTTCCCACTGTAAGTAGTCAATGTGGTGAAAGGGGGAAGCATTTTGTCATACTCCTCACAAAGGTCTGCCATCAACTCATTTTAATACATGTTGTGTTCTTATTTCTTACTATTGCCAGATAACTAATAGTATCTTCCCAGTTCTATTGAAGGGGTTTTACATAGTAAATTTTTCCATATAAAAATAATCTCTGGATTGAGTAACATAAAATTGCTTTGTTTGAATTGTATATTTTACAACAACCATTCATTTATATTTTGTGTAACCCTGGTAAACATTTGAAATAAAATTCCATATTTTATTCCAATATAATTCACATTTCATGCAAAATAGTTATAGATTAATTTCAAATTTATTTTTAAAGTATGCAGAATATGTGGACTGTATTCTGAAGACAAAAAGTTTTTAGCTATTTATTTGTGACTATCATAGTCCTGGATCTAACTGGACTATATGGTCCACTATAACTGGATAATAAGCATTATCAAAACTGGGGAAAGAAACATGAAATGAGAGGAATGTATCCATATTATAAATCTGAAAACAAAAATTAATACCTCTTTAACTTTATGGCTAGCTTAAGAAATTCTGGAAAGACATTTTTTCCCTAGCAGAGCTATTAGCATTTTGATTCACAATTTGTTCCATTGTTCCAATGATCTTTGTGACTGAATTATAAACGTTAGGATCTGAAAATGTTTCAAAACATGTACCATTAGCTATATAAGCCAGACATATTCTAGATAAAGAGAGATATTCTAAATGAGGTTGGTCGAATTAATGAATTGATTCATTAAAGCGGTCGTGTGTGTGAAAAAGGTTTATTTCAGTGGAATATTGTCTGGACATGGTCTGACTGAAGAATTGAAAACCACTGCAAAACAATTCCTACTTAATTAATCTTTCCAGAACCCTCAGAAGGATATTACAGTATCATAGAATTAGAGCTAACACAGGGGAATAAGAAGGGATGAGCTAACTAGTTTTGGCAAATTTGTATAGAAGATTACAAGCCCAGAAAAAGAGGAGAGCATGAGAAACTCAAAATAATCCTCTCAATTTTGTTTAGTATACAGTAGATGGAACAGAAAAAATCTGGACACCCATCTTATGAAGGAAGTACCACACAATCTGGAAAAACAATATTTAGCTACTCTCTGTGTGTACTATAGAGACCAAAAACCATTCTTTTTTTAAAGAATAGAATGGAATGGAATAACCTCCAAATGGTGCTAATTCATACTTACTTAGAATCACCCAGAAAGATTCCCATTCTACCCATATGTTCTCAAGTGGTTTGTTCTTCTGTTTCATCATTCAAAATCCATAGTAAACCAACATATTAATTTGACTGTGGAAAAGAAACATCACTAATGTAACTTAATAAGATAAACTGAGTTAACCCCTGAAGGATTTAGCAATGCAAGAAATCATATTTTTTAAAAACTCAACTCATCCCACAATCTGTGTTGAAAGTAGATGATGGGTTTCAGGTCTGGAACATGTGAAAGTCACTGAGAAAATTATATTACTTAATTTTTCAGTTAAAAGGCCAAAAAGTAACCTACTTGCTAGGAAACAAAAAAAGGCCACTGTGAAAAATTAAGAGGTAGAGACAAATGCCAACGTAAAAACTTAACAAAATTGCTAAACCACTGAATGACTGGTAGTGGTGGCAATTGCAATTCCTTTGGTGAATCCAGGAACCTGTCAGCTAAAATGAAGAGATTATCTTCCTCCTCTGAGAGTTAAGAAACACATTATTTGATGAGCTTGCCATGAAAGCATAAAGCATGAGAGAGGTGGTTTCAGTTTCTAGCAGCAAGCACAGGCAACACCTCTCTTACGCAAAGATAGTACTGAAACTTCCCTCAACCATTATAGAATCTTACTTCTAGCAGTGCAGATAGCAATATATTGCAATGGGTGAACATTTTTCTGAAAACAGGTGAACTAAATCATGGTGTGATAGAATGGTTCCTCAACCAAGCCTGTGCAATACAAGAATGGTGTTTTATTTAGGCTGTGTTGAATATCAGTATTAAAGGCTGTTTTTTTCCATTCAGACCAATCTATCTAAGGGCCAAGTGAAGTCAGCTGGTGAACTGATAGTCTTCAGTATTTTAAACTTGTGAAAATATCTACCATCCGTGACTTCCAAGTTGCCCTGTATTGAGACCATTGTTCTACCTCCAAAAATTATCCAATATTTCAAGCAGCAAAACCACATGTGGATCTCCATGGAAAGAAGGTGAGATTCCAGTCTCAGGAAGAAATGCAACACACAGTGGGGTACTTGTGACCAAGTTTGCCAACAGTTTAGACTGAACTATCTCTAAAAAGCTGAAGTCATGATAGCACCATATCTACATACAAGCTCATAGATGCCAAATTAACTTGGCTCTGAAAATTTTCATTGAAGCTTGGATATGATTCTTGTCCTGACAGTTAGAACAATGCAAAATGCTAGTGGTAATGTTGCTATTAATTTCAGGTCACCAAAGCTTAGAGATATACCAAAATAAAAGCTTTAATTTGCTCAGTGCTAAAGCCATTAATATTCCAACAGTGACAGGGAGAAAAGCCCTTTACCAAAAAGTGATTATTTTAGTTATACAACCCCTAACAGCATCTTGTTGCAAAAGTGGGCAAGAGCATACATAAGAATCTGATGTACTAATGATCAAGGCAAATTGGCTCTAGATAAGAGGGAGACTGGACCTAGGCCTCTTATGGGGGAGTAGCAACTCCAAACTGATTTTGCATTTGAACACACACACACCCTTGGACACCCTAGTCCTCTCTTACACCTTGTTTGCAACAATAATTAAACAAAAACATATGGAGATTATCAGATGGTCTTTAAAACAAGCATCCCTTTCTCTTTTTTTCCTAAGATATACTGTATCTGAACAATGAAACTCTATGTAATTATTATAGTTGACATCAATCTATCATCTATGAATAAAGACAAACCCAAACTTAAGCTATGTGAGGCAGAGATCACCCCAATACAGTACCACAAAAAATTTCACAAATGAATTATTTGTTAAGAACATTTATATATCATAAACTCCACAAAGCAACTGACCCATAACCTAACACTCTATCTTTGCCTCCATATAAACAATTCTATTATCCATCCTAAATTTAAAAACTCAATTAAAAAAGCCCCTTTCAACTTAACTATGAAATGTGGTGAAGGAGACTTTGTTGTGCAAATGGAAAATTCTCTCCCAAATACCAAGGGAGAAACTGTGTTCATTTTTGGACTCTTTTTCCCCTAAACTAACCAAGTATATTCACTGTACAATCTTCTTGTTCTTTCCCAGTTCACTATCTGATTTCAGCCACTGAATTATTCCTCAGCTGTGGAGGAGTGGACACAACAGACTCTCATGAAAGCAATTTAGGAAATGTAACCCAACATATCAGAAGAGAATGAGATTTGAGAAGGTTAGGACAGACACTAAGCAGACTTGTCAACAGTCTGATTTGGCAAATAGCAATGTTTTGTCAACTGTTAAACCAGCTTCTTGTTCTTGAATAATTGCTGAGCTATTAAAAAAAAAGTTTTTTCTTCTGATCTTTGGGGTTCATTAACATAATTTTAATGACCAATTTTTGATGAAGAAAAAGGCTGGAAATTTTGCATCAGTTGTACTATATACAGTACCTAAAAGAACTAATAGCCTTGCTACTCTTGACACAGAGAATGCCAAAAGGTTGAGTGAGCTGCCCAATGAAACCACAGAGATGTGAAGTTTATTAACAGAAGGGCACTAATGTGTATTGTCCTAGATGCTTCAGAGGCAATTTCTTAATATGTAGCAATTATTGTAATTATATGATGACAGCTTAATGCTCAACTAATTTCAATAGCTCCTCCCAGATGCAATCCTGTAACCTCCAACTTGGTACGCAATAAAAGAAGGATCCCTGCGTCTACCATGACACTCGGGTTCAGACGTTGAAATTTTAGTCACCAGGCTAATAAACAGCTGCACATGATCCTCTTTTATCATTAATGGAACTGACACGCCCAAAGAAATGCAAGCTAGAACTGAATTACCAATGGGTCTCATGAAATGGAAACAAATCGAGACAGAAATAAACTATGTTGATTACATGGAAATAACATCTCCCAAGTGTGCAGCTAGTTGACACAAATGGAAATGCACGAAGGAAAAAAAAGAGCTGTGAAGCCGAGTTCCTAATCATTAATCACTTTTTTCCCTCATGACCATTTAAACCATCCCATTACAGCCTGCAGCAATAGGGAAAAATCCCCATCGGTTGCATGTCAGCAATGATGGTGTTAACAGGAGAAAATATATGGTTTGTTCACTTAGACTCAAGTCCCACAACATTTGCTACCTTTAATTGAAAAAGGCAGTTAAACATGAAGTAAATCATTCTATTAGCTTAGGCTATTTGATAACATCCAATGGATAGTGTCAATATGTTATACTGACACAATCCATTATTTAATCATTCCTGGCTGTACACATGGATTCTGATGTTACTGGAAACTAGTTCTTTCTCGCTCAATCTCTTTCTCTCTGATTTAGTCAAAATAAAAAACAGGGAGGACAACTTTCATCTCAAGATGAGTTTTCTAAAATAATCGTAACAGTAAATGTTACAATTTGTGTTCCAATTATGTGCATCATTTACGGACTTTTTAAGAACCCAAATAAAATAACTGCTAAAGAGGCTTAGTCATCCCCCAAACAGTTGCAAAATGGGTAAATGCAAAACAGTAAAAGACAAACTTGTGACAATGCTCCCTTCCATACTCTGAGGACCCTCTAAATTCTATCAACACTCTTTTTGTCTTTTTACGGAGCAGTTTATCAGCCCTACTAGATAAATCAGGCCAGCAAACTAACCTCCTAGCAAGATTACTCCCACTATACACGGCCCCTGGGTGTGAGCTGTTCAGAACCAGGATTGCCTATGCCCAATGTTGGAAACAGCCATGCACACTCGCAGAGAAACTGGTCATACAAAAGGTCATGAATTGTGCAGAAATGGACAAATTAACGCTGAGTTTA
>JANHZT010007080.1:61040-81293 GCA_032468215.1 Stegonotus admiraltiensis | reverse complement strand
ATAAAAATATTGTACTATTTAAAAATGTAACAAAACAATCAGTTAGGCCATTTTAGAATAATGTAACATTATTTCCACATTTAGAAATATGTGCAACATGTTTTAGTGTGCAGGGTCAACTGAAATATTGAGTGGTATGATAGAATGCTGGCTCATAACAATTGAGCAATGTTTCATAAATATCAAATCTGCATCACTTATGGGCTTATTTATAGTTATAATCTTCAGATACATGACCATGTATTGTGTACTATTATGGCAGTCAACTGATACAGTGTAACCATCACTGTTTTTAAGAATCTGCTTTATATACCACTTGTACATTAAACATGAACATTTTCAAACACCGAAGACTGCCTGCACAGCCATATCATGGTTCCATTTACGTAAATAATGATTATGCATTGGTCTAGAAATGGCACACATTTAATGCTTTTATGAAATCATGGGTCAGATTATGCAGTGCGCTGGGAGACAACTATTTGTGAATCGTCTTTAAACATTAGATATATTTATTGAGGAGAAAATACATAAAATTGCAAATTTAAGTGTGTTTGTAACAAGAGAGTTTTCAACTCTTTCCACCCTGCTGAGCCAGTCTCTAAATTGAAGCTTTTTCTGCCAAGCATTTCACATTAAATTATGGAGTTTTCTCAAGGGCTAAAGAAAACAGTTATTAAGAGTGTGAGCTTTGGCCGTTATTTCACAATTGAGTTAACCTCCATCCTCAGGGCAAAATTTTGCAGCTGTTGTTTGAAGTGAGTTAGATTTTTGTTTTTGTTTTCTAATTAGACTTAATTTTAGTGTACTGCAGTTAAGAATACAGTGCAAAGACAACCTATACTTGAGGAGATATCTTTTTTTCCAGGTAATTGTAAATTATATCTGATCCTCATCTGGTCAATCAAAACTGGAAAAGTATTTTGGAAGGAATGAAATGTATAGGACTATGACGTCTATACTAGATTGAAGCTGAGATATGGGTTATTCATTACGAATCAACACATAAAGATATAAGACCAAGAAATAGTTCTGATTTTTATATTAAAGTTTTTTTTAATGTGTTTACTATTTGGTTTAACAGTATAACATTCTAATATGTGTTAAATAATAGTGTAATTTTTTTAATATTTTATAAATCAAATGCAATCAACTTCACAATTTAGCTGACTGATAGATCCTGGTATTGGGGACAATAACTATTTGAAATTTGACACCAATCTGACAATAATTTGAAATTTATCCCTCAATGTTTATTTCATGAGGATTTTTCTATAAAGGAAAATGTATAGCAGTAACAGGAACAGTATTGTTCAATAGGAAGAAAAATAATGCTAAAAAATTCTATATTTTTAGTGGGGCTAAGATGGCTACAGATTCCAGCCTGATTTATAGATGGAAATTGTCTCATTATAGGAAATAATTTCATGGTATTTAATCATTAGTACAATGTAATTAAATATATCCTCAGATTTCATATAATTGGCTTTAAATGACAGAATTAGTATTTTAAAGATAAACTAGTTCCTAAGATTTATCATACATTGAATTAACATCATCAAGTAGTTGCCAAACAAAATATTTTGAAACAGAAATGTCAGTGAAATTAATGTTTTGTAATATGGCAATAAAAACTTGAGAGAGCACTGCAGGGTAGTTATTTTCATTGACATTAATTTGGATTTCAATAATGCATCTCATCTATGCTTTGAAATTTTGTATGGCTGCATATTACTTTTCAAAGGAAGACACATATATGGTTCATAATAAGTATTATTAAATATGTGATCAATTATAATAATCATCCAAAAAGTTACAATTTTATGTAACACTAAACTATTTCATACAAATTTAGCAATAAAAACTGTTTACATAGGTAGATCAAGGGAAAAAACAGTACAGTTTTTTTAAAGTATCATTTTCATTGATGAAATCTTGTACAATTCATTATGTACTGTGTTTATATGAATAGTCTATTAATATTTCTACTTAGTTAAGATTTAAAGATCTGGAACTCGTTCAGTGTGTTATATATCAAACTACATTTAAAGCCAAAATGAATTTCAATACTGTTTCGATATTCCTCGTTATTGTTAGAACCGTAGCAATGGAAATAGGGATTAAGCCTAAACTTTAAGACAAATTATGATTGCTTTGAAGCATTAAAAGTGGTTTCTTTCAGCTTAATTATAGCACAACTTAATACATGGTTCTTCTAACAAAACAAGTTAACCAACACTTTATTAGCTACGGTATAAATTGTTAAAACATATAATCTTTCTCAATAATAATTATATATAACAATAAAATCAGAGACTTCAAAATTAATAATATTTCTTCACCTATAAGCCACAGCTTCAAGGCCTTCAAGCATTTATCATTTAGTCTGTTATTTCAGGATGCAAAGTGTGTAAACACTGGTAATGGCAAACCTTCCAAGTTATTGCTAAGAAAACTACATGAATGTGTCCATAACTTTAGCAAGTGGAGAGATGGACTCCAAGGGACTTCATATTCTCCCACTGAAATCAGTAATGTGTAGTGTGTAATGTTAGCCACAAAAAATTGAAATTCTATTACTTTTGTATTTAAATTAATTAGAAGGCATGGTGCATCCTGTCTGGAAGCACACTGATAACTACCAGCTCATTTTATGATCCAATGTTCTATAATTGCAATTTCTGAAAATGATCGTGTATTGCAGGACAATAAAAGATTTTTCCCTCCCACTGTTAGATTAGTGTTTTTCAACCTTGGCAACTTTAAGATATGTGGACATCAACTCCCAGAATTCTTAAAGTTACCAAAGTTGAGAAACACCTGATTAGGTAAATGAATCTATTTTGTTAAACAAATTCTATTGACTGTCCCTGATAATAAGTCAAAATGCCACAGCTTTATGTTAATTTATTGATTCCTGCAACTCCCTGTGAACTTGTTAATAAAGAAGCAGCAGGATCTTGAAAGCTGTAGCTTCAGTTTTACCACAAATGCAAGCCATCTAAGACTAGAGAGGACAGGATATGAGCTACTTATAGCAACCAGTGAACAAGAATAGCAGGAAGGCTGCTGTTGTAGCAAAGGTCTTTGAAGCAAACAATTTATTAAACCTCGTAATACTCAAAACAAAATCTTTGAGGGCAGGTTATCCTTTCCTACACTATGCTCCATTGTGAAAGAATTGCTTCCTTTTCCTTTTTAGATTTTTTTCATTTGTGACACTGACACTCCAATGGTTTTCTTGAGAAAAGTAGGCTACTTACTCCTATATTAGGAGGAGTCAGGAAAATGTTGAGTGTGTGTGTGTGTGTGTGTGTGTGTATGTATATGTGTGTGTGTGTGTGTGTGTGTGTGTGTGTGTGTGTGTGTGTATATATGTACTCAGAAAACAAATATATATATATATATATTTGAATATGTTGTGGGTGGGTGTGGCTTCTTCACTGGTATATTGTAAGCAATGCCTATTTTACCAGTCTTTCATAAACAATTGAAATAACTAAAGAATCCATAGCCTAACTGAAACACCTACAAGGACGTTAAGATATCCTTTCAATTTGTTTTTCAATTTTCAATTTTTAAAATTTAATCCACAACCTTTAATTTTCTGGAATATAAATGTGTTCATTAAACAATTCCCAGTTCCCCAATCATTCACCCATTATTTTGGATAATCTCAGTCGTTTTTTCCCCCCCACAATATCATAGCAAATCTTAGCAATACTCATGGGGAGTTCACCTTTTCAAATGAAAATGAATAAACAAACATTCTCACTAAAATATATGTCCAGAATGTCAAAATAAAGAGAACTGGTAGGGAAGTTTAAGTGAATACCACGCCTGGATGTAATCCATCAGGACCTGGTGATTTTAACTCATCTAGACTGGACAGGTGTTCTCTTACCATTTCCTTGCCTATTTTAATTCATATTCATTGTCTTTTACAATTCTGTTCCTGGTAGGTGGGGCTGTGTTTTGTTGTGTAGATACTATGAAGGAATTAAGCAGCCCCTGCTTTCTCTCTGCTGCCTGTTACTTCCTTGCCATCGTAACTCATTAGTGGACCAATTGTTTCTTTGATTTTTTTCCTAATTTTTTATATGTTGGGAAAAAAATGTATTTTTTGACATTTGTCGCAAATCTTAGTTCATTATGAGCCTTAGCTTTCCTGACTTCATCTTTGCAGATTCAGGCTATGTGTGCTAGTATATTCTGCCTTAGTTAAGTGTCCCTCCTTCAATTTTGTATACTTATCCTTTTTGTCTTTCAGATTATCAGAGAGTTCTTTACGCAACCATGCTGATTTCCTCTTGGATTTCTTTTTTTTTTCCTTTGATATTGTGTGGGACTGGGCTTTTATAATCATATTTTTTAGAGTTCCCAGAACTCTTTTTAGAGTTTTAAAACTTTAAAAAGCTTCTTGAGTTGTTTTACCCTTTAAGATTTTCATCCTTGGAATCCTTCCCATATGACATGGGAAGGATTCCCAAAGTTCCTGCAACCATATCAATCCCCTTTATCATTTCTTCTATTAGTAAGAATTAGGCCCAGGATAGTTTTTCTTCTAGTTCCGTCCTCTACCCTTTGGATAAGAAAGTTGTCAGCTAGGTTAGTCAGGAACCTGTTCGATCTCTCACTTGATACAGAGTTTGTCTCCTAGTTGATATCAGGGTAGTTAAAATTCCCCATTACTACTGTAATGTTTTTCCTATATACATTTGTTAACTGACTAGGAAAAAAATTATTTTTTCTGGTTGGTTGGATGACCTGTAGTATACACCTATGGCAATGTCATTCTTTTTTCTTTTAATATTAACCCTAGCATTCTAGGCGGCTTTCATCTTTGTTTTTATGCATTTCTGTAGAGATGTAGTGATCTCTTACATATAATGCAGCTCCATCTCCACTTTTGTTAAGTCTGTTTCTTTTGAACAGTTTATATCAATTTTTCTTCATTCATTCATTTCTAATGGTCCAATTTTCACAGACATCAAACTGGAAAAACCATGACCTTGATAATACACACTTATGGTGGCAGATTGATGTCTGTGCATTTTAATACACTGTGATCCATGCAGCATTTCTCCCAAATAACAGAGGTCTTTTTATTTTATAGCTACAGTTACCAACTCTAAGTATTTTTGTGCTTATGGATAAAGCCTGTAACTTCTTACATGGTTGTCAACATTGGTTTGGCTTTGCCTGTTGTCATAGTCATAGTTTTCTCAATGTTGAGCAGTACTTTTGCATGCTGTATCTTATTTTCAAGAAGAGATGCCTTAAATTTTTCTTACATCCAGTCCCAGAAGTGGTTAGAATCAGCATATTTGAGGTTATTGAAGTTTCTCCAAGCAATTTCAATATACTCTCTCCTAATTCCCGAATCGTTTAGCCTGTCCCCAGACAGGCCAGGAAATCAGATGCCTAGGACTTTCCACACTGTAACCCTCCCTTCTATACATAAACATTATTTTTCTATTGTTTGGGTCCTTCTTTCTTGTAAAGCAGACATCCAAAAATTGTTACAATAAAACTTCTTCTCATTGATGTGCTCCTTCTTCCGACTTAATCCACAAATAATGAAGCAATGAGTTTGTGAAGTTAAATCAGTAAAATGGTAATGTAATTAAAAGAAACTAAGATTATGCTTGCAAGGACATCTTGTGCAACTATTAATGCAATGTGATAATTTCATCATTTATTTATATACCTAGTAAGTTTATATACCATTTTAATATACCACTTCAGTATCAATCTCAATATTTAAAAAGTTCAGAGTATTAACAATTATATTAATTGTTTTAATACCATGTTTTAACCATGTTGGTATCCTGGGAAAGAATAGGTCATTGACAGACAACAGGGAGACAAAACACAGAACTGTGAGGATCTAAAGTGAGGATTAAAAGTAAATGAAAATGCTACAGAATCTGACTGGAACATTTTAATGCAGGAGACTCTTTTAACAAGGAGTAACCAAAAAAAATCAATGGCAGTCTGGGGTATTTATATTTATTAGCATTTCCTTTTTATTTGTTAA
The DNA here is from genome assembly GCA_032468215.1 of Stegonotus admiraltiensis. Lineage (NCBI taxonomy): Eukaryota > Metazoa > Chordata > Lepidosauria > Squamata > Colubridae > Stegonotus > Stegonotus admiraltiensis. The sequence goes on along the minus strand of JANHZT010007080.1, from coordinate 75,253 downwards.
CTAAGTGAACTGACTTCTCAGGGCAGCATATTTCCCCACTCCATAAATCTACAGTTTCCCAAAAGATTATGTTAACATTTTTTTAAAAAATCTATTCGACTTTTTTTCAGACTATGTTTCTTGCATGACTTGCATGACTTTGTATTTTTATAAATAAATAAATTTATAAATAAATTTTACAAATTTATACATACATACATACATACATACATACATATATAGTTTCAGATCGTCTGCCATTGTCATTCCTATATATATCCTATTGGAGAATGGCGGTATAAAAATCAAATCAAATCAATAAATAAATAACTGATCAAGCATAAATAGTGATTTATTTACATGATCAGCATAAATTGTGATTTTTGGAGACACACTATATTTCTGGTATTTGATTTCTATTATTCATCAACAATTCTAGCTTTATATGAAAACATCCAAAAAATGAAGCACCTAAAGCAGTGGTGAAATCCAAATTTTTTTACTACCAGTTCTGTGGGCGTGGCTTGGTGGGTGTGGCAGAGGAAGGATACTGCAAAATCTCCATTCCCACCCCACTCTGGGCCAGCCAGAAGTGGCATTTGCCGGTTCTCCGAACTACTCAAAATTTCTACTACTGGTTCTCTGCACTATTCAAAATTTCTGCTACTGGTTCTCCAGAACCTGTCAGAACCTGCTGGATTTCACCCCTGATGTAAAGGATTTAGGCCTGACACTGGAGATAGCATGTGAATTCCAAATACTTCCTTTTTAATCTTTTTGAATTCTATATAAGTGTCATTATGGCAAAAATGTTGCCGTTCTGAGTGCCCACATTTATAATTCTTAAAAGTACTGTAATTATACACTGTAATATTTGAATTGGTGTTATTATAGTACTCTGTAGTTACCAACAAACTGAAAATGTTGTTATGATTTTATCCTCTGCGTAATACATTTATTGAATCGCACCATCTGCTTTTATAAGGATTTGTGGTTAATTGCATCACACTCGTTATTTTTTTGGAATCTGACCCAGGATACAGGAAGACAGACTGCTAACATGTACTTTCTCAGATATTTCTGTGGACATATTTTTCTTGAGACTTAACACACAGAACTAAGAGGATATTAGGGTTCTAAAGCAAACTAGGGGAGAATCCATGGGAGAATCCAAGATTCAAAGTACCAATGTTCAACAAATTATCTTTTATGCTTCCCTTTCTCCCATGATATCATATATAGTATCATGTATAGTCCATGATGTATGAACACTTACTTGGGCTAATCCTTCCTTATTTTCTTACTTTTCCAGCCGTCATAACTGCAACAAAACAGTCATGAGCTTTTTGCCTTGAAAGATTCTAAACCATATAAAACAAGCTGCCACTGTACAGATAGTCCTTGACTTACAACAGTTCATTTAATAACCGTTCAAAGTTGCAACTGCACTGAAAAAAGTGACTTATGACCATTTTCACACATACGACCTTTGTAGCATCCCCATGATCATGTGATGAAAATTAAAATGTTTGGCAACTGGTTCACTCTTATGACAGTTGCTGTGTCCCAAAGTCACATGATCTTTTGACAAGCAAACTAAATGGGGAAGCCAGATTCACATAACGACCATGTTGCTAACTTATCAACTGCAGTGATTCACTTAACAACTCTGGCAAGAAATGTCGTAAAATGGGGCAAACTAACTTAACAAATGTCTCACTTAACAACATAAATTTTGGGCTCAATTGTGGTCATAAGTCTAGGATTACCTGCATAAAAATTTCCAGTGCAATTCTCTGGAAAGAAGGAAATATACCAGTCTTTATGAACTTCAACAGAGAAAATGCAAGCTGAAGAGCATACACTTATCAAAAACTGTCACTCATTCACAAGCTGCAATTATTAAAGACAAAAGAATGCAAACTCACTGAATCATCCATGTTCTCAAGGATACTAGGATGCTAGGCAATGTGACATAAGAGTGCTAGGTTTTCATGATTTGTAATTTTCTAATTTCCTTTTCATGCCAGGGATTCATGGGAATGAAAAAACTGCATGGATTTAAGTCACCCTAAATTGTCTTCCAGCAAAGTAGAAACATAAGACTGCCTGGCCCTTTATTCTTCACGAGACATAAATCATATACTACTTTAGTCAGCCCTTAATGGAAGTAATTAATTAATTGAGGATGTTCCTTAGAGATAGTATGACCCAGTGGGCTTTTTTTTTAAATCACAGAGGGGGAATCTGGTCATCCAGATTCAGTCACAGAAAGAAAAAGAAAACTCATCTTCTTGAGTCAATTCTTCAAGCAGGTGCTTCAGTTGTCTGAGGAATTTGTTTTTGATGGCCCTCTCTAATGTTTCCTGGGTGGTCGTCTTCCTTTTCATCTCTTCTACACGTTATTTAAAATTTAATAACCAAATGCAGTACTTGCTAAGCCCAGTGCCTTATTCCTGTGCAAAAAAATCCATTATGAATTCTTACAATTCATGAATGTCATCCACATGTTTACAATTCAATAGGTGGAATGTTCATCATGGAATATTTCCCTAACTTGCCATGAAAATCTCTGCATATAGTCATTGGCCCTCACAGGGAATTAGAAAAAAAACCCAACTGTATATTATGCACGCACTATAGCATTCAACTACAATCCTAACCATGTCAAAGTGCAGAATAAGTGGGCATGAGCCCCATCTTTCTATTTTTACAGCTGGAGCTGAGTATATGTAATATCAATATGCTTCTTTTAACCGTAAGGAATAAGAAGTTGAACAAATATAAATAGATGCAGCTATGCAGTATGTTTTCTTGTGTCACAAACTCGGTTAAATATTCTACACCCTTTGGGCTAATGTATTTATACAACTCTACTTTTAAACAAAAACGATTCTTCTTGTTGAAGTAGCCCCATGAAGTAGGTATCCAGCACATCGCAACAAATTATTTCAAGCCCTTGCTTGGAATGACTCTCAACACATTCCAGGAACCCCATAAACAAAGCCAACATGTGCAGCATTAACTTTCCCTTTTATGCTGACAGCTTCCCCCGCCCCATTCGGCATAATGACCTTCCTGCACAGTGTGTGTTGCCATAAAAAGAAACAGAGCTTTGTAAAATTAGAGGAACTGTTTAATATCAAATTGTTTTATCTAAGGAAGACAGTGACTCCAGGGTAAACACCAAAGAAAAAGCAGAAGAATTAGAAATATTTGTTTTTGCTGCTGATTCTTTGACTTTACATTGTTCAAATAAACTTGCCCAGAATTTTTTTTTTTTTAAAAAACCCTAAATACCAGCAATAGCTCCACAAACTAAAAAAAGGTTAGGACACAAAATGTTTGAAAGTTGGGCCGGAAATGCAGGACGCTCCTAATATTCTTTCGTATTACAAAAACAAAAAGGGGGAGAAACAATTGTATTACAAAAAAGGGAGGGAAGGGAGTGTTTCAGATACTTTTGCCTAGTAACTATGAGAATTAAGACAAAGCCAGAGGAGCTTTGGAAATCAAAACAGAAAATGATCGAACCCAATTTATTACTAAACAGATGGCAAAAGTAATTGTGCCAAAAAAAGAGTACATTTTGCAGATATTAAAAGTTAGGCTGGAAACATAATTGAGCTTTTCATTGTACTGTCACAAATGTATAATAAATAGGAAATCCTCTTAGCTTACTGACATTACTGAAAATAAAGTCTTTGATGCCTAGTTTATATGGTTTTGTCAACACTTACTAATGGCTGAATTTACATGTTCTGTAATCAAACCAGAAGCTTCCCCTGTAAAATATACAATGTAGGGTTCAGAATATGGCTAGCCATATTCAATATAGACTTCTACCGTAGTAGTATTTGGCCTTCAACATCTAACTTAATTCCACATTAAAAGATTCAGGTACTGATAAACTGGTACCTAATCCATTATACCAGGGCTGTCAAACTCCCAGCCTATGGGCAGGATTCGTTACGTGCTGGCCATGGCCCCGCCAGCTTTAGTGAAGGGGGAGAAAGTCCCGATACATCACATGAAGCCACCTTGATGTGAGTTTGACACCCCTGCATTATACTAAGGAGGAACACTGGTGATACTTATGCATCCATGTGTGCTTGAGAAGGAAAAAGAGAATTCACAGACATGAATAAAGACTCATCTGACCCATTTTTCCCCTAAGTTTATGATCATACTGGTAATGAACCATACACACATTCTGATGATCATGGGAGCGGTAATCTTCTTAATCTGGAGGACACCTAATAATTTAAGTAACCCAATAAATCATCATCAGATGATTCCTGATGGCCTTTTATTTTTGAATGCTTTTAAAGCAACTGCAAAATTAATGGCCTATTTTAAGTCTAGTAATATAGTTTTGGGTTCTAGCATACATGGGCACTAAACAACATCTTTGTAATTTCACTAGGAACAATATACCTATGAACAAGCACAGTGCTAAAAAAATTACCTCTGTGATTGTTGCTCATTCTTGGTATTCTTAGTAAAATATTCACCATCTATATCAGCTAAGCTGGTAGGGACCATTTAAAACACTATTAAATAAGTAGAAGATGGAAGAAAAGGAAGCATTTCCAAAAGAAAAGAATCTGAAATTATATTTTTAAATAATATAAGAAATTTAACCAAAAAGAACCTGTATTTTAAGGTTTAATTTCTCATAAGTATTACCAAAGTCTGCACATAAATAGTAGGTCAACAAATGAGGCGCTTTGCACCCCACAATTAAATCTATTTGTATTAACATATTTAATAAACCAAAGCCTATTTAAAATCAATAGATGCTTCTTTGTTGGCGTTGTGAGGTGTATTTCTTACTCAGCATGTAATACTCAGTAGAGTATTACATATTCTACTGAACTATATTTCATTTCTTTATTTAATTTGTTTGCTGTCCATCTTGCCGCAAGGTGACTCTGGATGGGTTACAACATCAAAATAAAACCATGTGTGTGTGTGTGTGTGTGTGTGTAAAACCACTATAAAATCATAAGAAAATACAAATTATAACTAAAGATGGGGAGGAAAGGAGCAGAATGTTTGAGGGGGAGGCGGGAGCTGCTATTAGTCAATCACCCATCTCCACTGTGAAATTTCCCCATTGGGGCCCGACGCCAACTGGCAGAGGCAGGACTTCAGGCTCTTGTGAAAAGTCAGGAGGGCGAGAACCAATCTCACCTCGGGGCAAGATATTCCAAAGGGCTGAGGCCTCAGCAGGCTCTTCTCCTGGATCCCGGCAACCAAAATTCCTTGACTAATGGGATCCACAGCATGCCTCTTCTGCCTATCCCATTGGGGTGAGACAGTTCCTCAAATAACCTGGATCCATATCATGCTGGGCGTTGTAGGTAATAAACAACACCTTGAATTGACCTGTAAGCAAACTGGCAGCCAGTGCAGCTTGTGGAACAGTGGTATAACATGGGCCACTCTAGGGACCCAAAGACTGCCCCCACCATCACCCTCTGCATCAGTTGAAGCTTCTGAATGATCTTCAAGGGTAGCCCAATGCAGAGCACATTGCAGTAGCCCAAGTGTGAGATGACCCAGGCTTCAATGACTGAGGGCAGGGACTTATAATGAGTATTCTTACAAAATTCTAAGTTAAGGCAAGAACACAGGAGGGGAAAAAACTTATACTAATTTGTTACATCAGAAAACTAACCAGGAACGATGCCATCCAGCCTTTCTGTGTTTTCCTGATCACATGCCAAGGTAGGACAAATAATGCATTGGCTTTTCCATTGCCTGTTTCCTCAATTAACAAGGCTGCCAGGTTTGAGAAAGGAAACAGCAGCAAATCCATTAAGCTTAAATGTAGAAAATCATACCATACTGTATTGAAATAAGGTAAATCTATAGGATGTTTTACAGAAGAACATGGACAAATATGTAAAATGTTTCTCCAAGCTTTGTTTTTGTCTGTTCACTGCCAAAGGGCCAAAGAAATCAACTGGTGATCACTGCACTACGGAGACACTGGTGCTCTTATCAGTTCACATTCTAGAATGGTTTAAGAAAGTATTGTATTGTATTGGTTCGATTTATATGCCGCCCTTCTCCGGAGACTCAGGGTGGCTTACAATGCATTAAGCAATAGCCTTCATACTTCTGTATATACCTGCTTAGTAGGGTTATCAGCCCCCACAAGCGGTGTTCTTTTTTATACAGAGTCAGCTTATTGCCCCACAATCCCGGTCCTCATTTCACCTACCTCGAAAGGATGGAAGGCTGAGTCAACCTTGAAAGTGGTTTCCTCTCTTTTGTACACATTTTAAATTACTATTCCTAGTTTACTGCATACAAATGCCAACATGTCACATAAAATGTGGCTGTTATGGCATGCCTCAGTGAATCGAAGAAGCAGGTAATCAAAGATTAAGGCTACAAATATTTTCAGAACTGTATTTACATAATTTTATTTCTCTTCTGAAGTATTTATTATTTGCTTATATGGTTTATATAGCTGCCTATCTCAACAAGTGGCAGTTACAAGGATTAAAACAGAGAAAACTTGCCACGTACAACTCACAAGCATCCAGGGATAACCAATAACCCAATAACCACTACTCTTTTTCTCATGCTCTCACTCGATATTATTTAAAGGTAATTGCTAGAAAGTTATTGTCCTGCTAATAGTTTGAATATTTATTTCTTTATGCACTAACTTACTAATTGTATTAAAGCACACTTTTGTTCACCATCTTTCTTATTATTGAATTTCTTTGCTGCATTTTCATTAGTTCCTTACTTAGCCCCCTTCCACTCAAATAATCAAGCACAGAGTAAGAGAAACAGGAAGGACACTGTACAAATCTATCACTCATACTGCAATCTGTTGTGTTAATCTTTTCTAAATTAGGAGAGGGACTACACTCGCATGATATCCTACACTAATCAAGACCTAACAAAATTTTCTGCTTTTAAAATTTCTTTTGGAAATCTCTAGGTAACCCAATATTTTTTATAAGCATTTATTGACAGATAGAACTTGGAAGCATAAGTTGTAATCTATTATTTTAAGTATTTTGTTCCAGCTTTGCCCAAGAGTAAGTACAACTTTTGCTAAAGACTTTTTTGAGATCATAAAAGATACCAGGATGTAAGTATCATAAAGACAGATTTTCATGTAGTTGTATAAAAGGTCTCACATGGATTCCCATAAAATGTAGCAATTCGTTGAGTAAATACTAGTTCAAACTAAAAGAGCTTATGTAAGGATCTGGAAGAACAATGGAAATTTAGTTTCTAAGCCATGCTCTAATCAGTTTTTCTAATCCAAACAAAACACTTTTATAAAGTCACACCTTAGGTTTGGATGATGTTGATGCTTACAGCATGATAAAGTTAAAATTAATGTGGCTATTAAAATAATTTTATTAAATATGCCATATTGAGAATATGGAATCGATATAAACCCAAGTTGTGCCCCAAAACACCTCTGTGGATCTCTGCACAAGGATTCCATAGAAGAGAAACAGGAAGCAAAGACAAATGGTTGATATATCAGGAATAATTGGAAAATCACCAAGATGAATATAAGATTAAACCACGAGAGCAGCTAATAACAAACGGATATAGTTGTCAATGGTTTTCCCATTTACAATTATCAGGAAAATTCAAAATAGATAAAAAGAATTATGATATGGAACAAAATCAGAATTTGAAGTACAATTGTATTCTGATAATGAGCATGCAATTACAGAAATGTACAAACGTTGAAATTTGAAACAGAGGAAGAACAAGTTAAACAGTGTATGATATAAAGAGGGCTAAAAAATTTTGTTATAATATACTGATTGATCAATGAGAAAATCTTGGTTTAAAAAATTGCACTATGTTATGATCTTTCAGAGATTTTTAATAAGATGTATTGTTGGCACATGATGTCATGTAAACACAATGTATTTAAAATTAATGTTGGAAATGTGAGCAATATGAAGGGACATTTTATCATGCTTAGTGAACATGTTAGAAAACTTAAAAAATGGATTCAAGTCAGTGGTGGGTTGCCCCGGTTTGCACCGGTTCTATAGAACCAGTAGTAAAATCGGTGGGAGGCTCTGCCCACCAACCCCAACATCATCAAAACGCTTCTGCACATGAGCAGAAACTTCTGCGCGCATGCGGCCCCACTGCAAACCAATAGTAAAGGTAAGTAGAATCTACCCCTGATTCAAGTACATACATTGATATAGTGAATTTTAAAGATTAATATTCAGAATTTATCCTTTTAGGTTTGATGACTAAAGGGTTAGAAAAAAATCCATGGAGGATTATTTCAATGTATTATTGCAGTAAGATTACTATATGCCCTAATATGGAAATATCTGGCACTAACCTCTATGAAGAAATGGTTGATGAAATTCACAGAACTTGTTGAAATGGACAAACTAACTTCTCTGATTAGAGAAAGGATAATATCTACATGTATTGGGGATTGGAAACCCTTTATGGTGTTTAGCATAAAAATGAACTCATGATTTATGATTTTGATGATTAGTCTGGTTGGATTACAGAAAGAAGAGTCATGATGTAATTTTAGAGAGGGAGCGTAAAATCTATCTATCTATATAAAAACCCACTCACTCATCAGGAAATCCCCAGAACAGTAAAAGGATTTTTCGAAATGACCATCAGATCATTAGCATTTCATATACAGTATTATATTCACATGCTCTGATGCTAAGGAGCTAGACATTCTAGTCTCCCTCTCCACCGGAAAAGAACTCTGTTCCAGCTGCCAGTTGTCTTATATTAACCCCTTCCCACCTGAAAAGATCTCTGTTCCAACTGCCAGTTGCATCACATTCCGTTACCTCAGTTCAAACTGGCAGACGTTCCACTCCTTCACTCAGGAGTGGTCTGGGGCTCCTTACAGCACTAAATGTTGCTACCTGACCAAAATGTCTACACCTTCCACCTATGGAACTGCTTCTAGACTCAAAGCAATGGGAGAGAAATTCCCTTATGAGTTTCAGTCACCGACCACTACTGAGCCAACAGTTTGTGAACCAAATTTCTCCTGCATAGTGTCCCAGCCCCAAATCACTTCTTACACTGACCTCCTCAGTTCTGATGAATCTGTTCCTTCTACTGTAACACCAGTTAAAGGGAAAACAGGGGGAAATGCAGGAAAAGATTTACAGATGTGATTAGGAAAACACAAGTCAGGGAAGCTGCAAAAAAAGTACCATGGAGAACAGGCACCTACTCGATGTGGTAGTCTGATGGGATCAGAGGAATTTGGGTTATGAAAACAGTTTCTTCTTGATTGATGCCTGTAAAAATCGTGGCTTCTATTATGTGTTTGTATAGAGTCTTCACCTGAAGCCTGGTGCCATTGCACAGTTGGGGGGGGGTTAGATTGTGTAACACAGGGGTAGTCAACCTTTTTATACCTACCGCTCACTTTTGTACCTGTGTTAGTAGTAAAATTTTCTTCCACAGTAATGGTGATTGCTGACAAAACCCCTACCGCCCACCATGAAAGCTGGAACGCCCACTAGTGGGCAGTAGGGACCAGGCTGACTACCACTGGTGTAACAGCATGATTGGAGCGCCAACCTTGAGATAGAGGACATGAGGTGGTAATCCTGGTGGGTTGAGTGTACAAGAACTCCACAGGGTAATGTACGGCATCCTCAACCTCCATTACTGAGTCCACAGATTCATACTTCATATGCTCAGTGGACAACTTCTCCAGCAGAAAGTTGTTGATGCTGTTGGCAGAGTCATTTGTTGGAGTGAGAATAGCTTTTTCCCTCAGCCAAGAAGCGCAATCCAGCCTGATGGATGTTGGGGTATATTCTGTCAATCAAGCTGATCAGATCTCTCACAACATCGTTAACTGTTACTTGGAATAGTTATTCTTCCCTCCTCTTCAAAAAGATTGCCATCACCAACAGCAAGTAATAAGTTAGAAAACTCTTCTGCTCTCAAATACATTGAAGGTGGACATTCATGTTAACTCCCAAGGACAGGACTTTGATATTAGGCCATAAGATGGATGACTTGAGACAGGCCTTGACTTCATCTGCACATGTTCTTTGTGGCACAACGGGCAACATCTGTCTGAAGTCACCAGACAAAAGCACCATAATTCCACCCATAAGACTGTTGCTGCCCCTAATGTCCTGGAGCGTCCTGTTTAGAGGCTCAATACCTCCTTTGTGAGTCATGGTGCACTCATACCACAGAATAACTTTGGCTTCTTGAAGCACCTGAGCCATGTCACTCTGCTTAGAGATGTTACAAAGTGCAAACTCAGAACGATTCAGGTTGAGAAGTAACTTGAAGGCAGAGTGAGCCATCTTGCCTTCGTTGATCAAGGTAGCTGCAATTCCTGAGGAAGTAATGGCAAAGGTGACATTCCTTCCACCCCTAATTTTGGCTAGCAACAGATTGATCAAGAACGTTTTGCCAGTGCCACCAGAAGCGTCAAGAAAGAACAAGTGCCCAGAATCAGAAGCAATATTGTGCATGATTTCATCATAGGCTTTCCTCTGTTCTTGATTTAATTTTGAAACATTCACAGCAACTGCTTCTGTCAGCTGAATGGTATTATAAGACAGTTCACTCAGGTATTGATGGTTGCTGACAACGGTTCCTTGCTCTCATGAAGGTGGTGGAAATCCGAAGTGTAGGAGTGTTTTACCCAACATGGATATGACAATATCGTCAAGAAAGATAAGGCATTGGTTGTAAACAATTTGGAGGATCAGTTGGGCATATCTACAATCTCTCTCCATTAGCTGTCTAATATCTTCTGCAAGACAGTCTCTGCATTTCTCCCACAAGCTTTAAGTGTCAATTTATCAAGCCCGATCACATAGTTTTGTAGCGAAGCACGGGTATCCAGGTAGTATAATTGTATTTATAACTGCTGTGACAAATATAGCAAGCTACATTTTTATACTTTTATATGTTTCACCTTTTTTCTCCTTCTATATTTCCTTGTCTTATTTGCTCTTAAAACTTTTAATAAAAATTGCACAGCTAGTCCTCAAAATACGACTGTAATGGAGGCTGCCCATTACGATTGTATGAAATAGCAGTCATGTGACCAATCTGATTTTGCAACCTTTTTGCTATGGTTGTAAATCAAAAATAACACTGTTAAGCAAGCTACTCGGTTTCATGATTCTCTCTTTGTCTATGGAGAGAGTCAAAGACAATTGCAATTGGTATGAGGCCTATTACAGCAAATGCAGAGTTCCCCTTTTAGAACTAAGGTTCCCTGTTCATGGAAACATCAAATTTGAAAAAGAGAAGTGTCATGTTCTCCCTAGCAAGGAGAATCAGGAAAACCACTTGGTTTCATGGTTCATTCTTTGCCCCATAATGGCATAAAATAAGTGAAATAAAGCATACACACACAAAAAAAATTACACTGAAAATAGCAAATTAATAATCTAGGCCAGTGATGGCTAACTTTTTTGCCATCGCGTGCCAAAAGCGGGGGGGGGAGCGGGGGGGACACACGCACGTGTGCCCACATCCATAATTCTATGCACCCCGCACCTTCTCATGCTCCCCCTCCTTTTGGCACGTGATGGCATCATGGGCCCAGTAGGCCTATTTTTTACTCTCCCCAGGCTCCAGAGCCTTTCTAGGAGCCTAGGGAGGGCAAAAATAGCCTCTCCCACCCTTCCTAGAGGCCCTCTGGAGGCTGGAAACAGTGTGTTTCCTGACTTCCGGTGGGCCCAGAAGGCCCGAAAATCAACTGGCCGGCGCACGCAGGCTTGCCGGAGCTGAGCTCGCGTGCCCACCGATATGGCTCCACGTGCCACCTGTGGCACCCGTGCCATAGGTTTGCCATCATGGATCTAGGCTGTATAATGGCTTTCTGTTAAATAAGGAATTCACTAGTATCATAAATAGGTTAGATGAAATTACCTGTATTAGAATTTAAGATATAAAAGTTCAGTGTGATAAAGGTTGCTAAAACACAAATGTGTAACTAGTACTATATGAATAGTACTTATTAGTAAAATTAAAGGCCAAAAACAGACCAGCAGAATTGTCCACAAACCCTGAAACAGAAATATCAAAACAAATCAATCATCATCAGTGGCTTCTAACAATTTATCTATACTGAAAACCAATGAAACTTTTAAGTATTCTAACATATGTACCTTAAAACATCTGCTTTGCAGGGCTAGTTACTTTCATTCCCTATACTTAATAAAAATAGGAAAATGTGTGGTACAAACAGAGACTTTGTGTATAATTTTCTATGATCTCAGATGACAAAACGTAGCACAAGCTTCATCTCTTGCTAATTAAACGAATCAATTAAGGGACTATTGTTGCAACTGTGTAACTGCTGTTCTATAGTGCCAATAACAACCCCACAGGGAGGTCTTTTACTACATTAAAATGCTGTCCTCCACAACTCCATTTGATATTATTAGAAACAGTTATTTGCGTCTTGCTGTCATATTAGTAGCAGCAGCAAACTATGGAAATATGCAGACCAGAATGGTCCCAGTATGAGTTCAGGTTTGGTTTCCAGCCTCCAAGGGAACAAATGCTGAAAATTCCAAAGTTCCCCAAAGTTCATTAATGGAACTGATAAATTTACCAGCACAGCAGCTATTTACATGCTAGGTAAGGGTCACATATTTGCATATTTTCCTGCTAAGCTGATACAATTCAACTAGATAAATTATCATATTAAGTTTGCCCTCCTGAGTTAAACTGATGGAGTTCAAAATTGTTTCCAATGGTTGTCATTAATCGCTGTTACATCTGAAATGCTTCCTTTGAAATCTAATCGTGATGTGGTGTCAATGGTCATATTAATAGCATTCAAGATGTTAAAGTATTGTAAAAACCTGCTTATTTTACTTGTATATTGAAGCGCTACAGAGTAATGAGAAGTAAAATTCATCTATTTTTTTAAAAAAATCTTGACAATAAAAAGAAAATTTAATTTAAAATATGAGATTTAAATTACGTTTAACCTTATTTGATTTTGTATCACTGAGATTCACAGTAGAACTGTATAAAAATAAAAGGGAATCCATCAGTTACATTCCAAATATGCCATTTATTTCGCCATCCCCAACAACAGAACTTGAAATTCAAATATACTCTTAAACATAATATTACATATATATTATGTAATAATAGAATCATGTATATATTCAACATGCACACAACCAGCCAATCCGTCTTATTATTTATATGACATACAAGTAAATGTGACAAAGCCTGATTATCACTTCTAGATTAACTGGATGCAGAATACAGGAGCAAAAAGCAACCAGACATTTCCCTGTTTTCTTCCTGAAATTCTTCCAAACTATTTATACTCAGCCTGTTTTCAGAGGCACCCTATAAAAAGCCTTCTACCTCTTTTGAAGAGAATTTCAGAGAAAAAGTGGCAAATGAGAAAATGAGAACATCAGGAATTCACAACTGAAGGTTGTAGCTCCCTAGCTGAAACCAGAATTTTGAGTATTGCTAAGCTGATGAATTCATTTTTCCATCTGCTTCTTGTTCCTGGCAAAGACATAACAGTTCTATGAACAAGCAACTATCTCATATTCTTTAAATTATTATATATGTTACAGACAGTTGTTTTGAAACATACAAGCTAAGTTCATCAAAATTTATCTGCTATTTTAATAAGGCTGAACATTTGAAATATATGTGCCCATGGCTGAGCCAGTGATTTGCAAGTACATGTTATTGCCAATGATGATATAGTTATTGGTGGATAGAACAATATAGTGTGTTGGTAGAGAGTGCTGTTTTGTCAGAAGCAATGGCTTTAGGTCTATGTTTGTGGGGTATGTTGGGATTTAGTGCTTTCAATATCCATAATGGATAAAATGTTAGGGAGATTACAAGTTTTCTTAGGAGGTCTGTGGTGTATCTTACCTATGGTAAGTGACATAAGTTTTGGGGACAGTCCATGAAAACTGATACTCCAATTGTTACAATGATTAAGACAAAGAAACAGCCCAGTTTAGAAATTTCTGAGAAAGTATATAAGAGATCAACCCTGACTGCTCCTTAGAAGGCCAGATCCTGAAGATGAAACTCACCTAATGGCCACCTAATGAGAAGGAAGGACTCACTGGAGTCACCTAATGAGAAGGAAGGACTCACTGGAGAAGAGCCTAATGTTGGGAAAGATTGAGGGCAAAAGAAGAATGGGACGGCAGAGAATGAGGTGGCTGGATGGAGTCACTGAAGCAGTCGGC
>JANHZT010007080.1:47473-59448 GCA_032468215.1 Stegonotus admiraltiensis | reverse complement strand
GGAGGGAGGGAGGGAGGGAGAGAATAAAGGCATGCAGAAAAAAGTTTACTGTTTGATTGTGATTCTGTTGGAAAATAGGAATGTGCTTCTTCTCAGCTGAGAATTCAAGTCAGACAAAGGCCAGTTGAAATTCAGAATAATGGAAGGGACACTGGAGGTTCTAATCCAATCCTTTGCTCAAGCAGGAGAACCTATACCATTTCAGACAATTGGCTTTCCAATCTCTTCTTCAAAACCTCCAGTGATAGAGTTTTTGAAGTTAGCCAGTGATAACTTCTGGAGGCAAGCTGTTCCACTGATTAATTGTCCTAGCTTTCAGGATATTTCTTCTTATTTCTAAACAATAAATGCTCAAAATATGGAGGGAAAGTTTTTCTTCCTTTTAATCAAAATATAAGTATTCATATATAACTAAATAATACAGAAATGTGAAATGAACACCGTATGTTAAATGTGTGTATAAAATGTGAAATGAAAACTGTATGTTAATTTTTTTATAAAATGTCTATGAATACCTGGTAAAGTTTAACATTACTCACCACTGTTCCAAGAAACTGAATACTAAGATTTCCACCAGCATCTCGAGAAAGGCACTGGAAGGAACAGAATAACAATTAGAGTGTAGACTTATCAACAAGAAATTTTCTCCCTAAGAATTCTGACAAATTGCTTATGAAACCAGAGACATTATACACATGTCACTTTCAATGAAATTCATGGTTAAAGCAGAAATGCATGTGATACAAGAAAATAAGAGTTATATTAATGTTTGATAGTATTTAGTTTTCACAGCTGAATGGAATGGGCACTGGATTCAGTATCTTTCAAAAATGGTCATAATCAGTCAAACAATCAGAATTGACTATAATCAATTCTCTTTCCATCATTCACTGATCAAATAAGATAGAAATCTTAAATGTCCACATATATTGTCAGAGACTCCTACTAAATTTTTTTCTATTTGTCTTGCATTTTTGTAAATCTTGTCTATTTGTCTTGTTTCCACTTACACAGAGCTCTGCAACAAATTTATTTGAGCTCAATACAGTGGGTTAATTTTTGGCCTATGCAATAGATCTTAATCTCCATTCAACCATAAAATGTACTTAATGATTTGGGACATTGTATGAGAAGAGCCATGTTATTCTATGGTGATAAAAAAATCAGAAGGCATCTGGTAGCATCTTTTTCAACTCCCAAATTTAATTAAAAGGCATATGTTTTGGAGAGCTGCAGCTTGCCTCAGCAGATGCACAGATTTGGGGTAAGTGACCAATAGGCCACTTCTACCATTTTCATCCCCAAGACTCTCACAAGCCGTTTGATAGTGATTCAGTACTATCTTTGCTTATGTTTGTGTGAAATGCTACAACTCTTACAGGATCAAATACTGCTTCAAGTCCAATAGATACACTTAGCTCAGGGTTGAACTGTAGCGTCCTTGGCGCTCTCTGAGCTTGGATTTTTGTTTGCAGACATTTCATTACACAACTAAGTAACATCATCAGTATAAATAAGTGTGGGGTTTGCATAACTTCTCCTGCCAATATTAATGTGGGAGTGTGGTTTTCTCCGCAGTAGTTCCTTGATTAGGATATTGTTTTCTGTTTGATTAATTGCTTGCTAATCTAGGTGTTGCCTGCTGGGCATTGTTCTGGTCTTTCTTTCCTTCTTAGTTTTTTTATTGTCTCATTTGAGTAGCATCTAAATGTGGTTTATCTCTATGTGTCTTGATTGCTGATTTGTCTGAATGCCAAGCTTCTAAGAATTCCTTAGCATTTTTTATTTGATGTTAGCAGTTATGAGGTTTCGTTTGTCCATATGTTGTAAGATTAAAGAGTTTTCATCATATCTTCTGACTGCTAGTTGATGTTCATGGAAGCACTCTGCTAGTCTTCTGCCTGTCTGTTGTATATAGTAGCTGTTATCATCTTTACATATATGTTGTAGATGAATCCTGTTTTTTTCTCCTTGGACTAAGGAGTCTTATAGATCAGGGGTCTCCAACCTTGGCAGCTTTATGACTTGTAGACTTCAACTCCCAGAACTCCTCAGCCAACATGCACTGGCTGAGGAATTCTGGGAGCTGAAGTCCACAAGTCATAAAGTTGCCATGGATGGAGACCCCTGTTATAGATGACTCCTTAGTCTTGGGCTAAGTAGTCTTGTAAATGACTTCTGTTTTTCTTCTCATGCTTAAGAATAATTTACAACATACAATGACAAAGAATCAGGTAGAAAACAATACCCTAATGAAAGAGCTACCAAGGAGAAGATTAAAGTTGGGAAACCAAATTAAAATCAGGAAACCATGAGTTCTAGTTCTGCCTTAGGCACAAAAGCCAGGTGGGCATCTTGGGCCACCACCTTTTGTCAGCCTTAGGAAGAAGGCAAAGGCAAACCACTTCCACAAATCTTGCTAAGAAAATTATAAGGTCTTGTTCAAGCACTTGCCTTCGGACTTTTCGTCGGGCCCTCAAGACACATTTGTTTCATCTTGCCGGGCTGGCCTAATCTCCCATTTTTTGGTTTTATTTGTATTGGATTTTTAACTGGGGTGTTTTAAATTGCGGGCCAACATTATTTAAATTGTTTTTTTAATGAATTTTTAATTTTTGTATGATTTCTTTTATTTTGGCTGTTCACCGCCCTGAGTCCTTCCGGAGAAGGGCGGTATAAAAATTAAATAAAATAAATAAATAAATAAAATCAACTGTCACCAACTTGAAGGCACAACAAATAAACAAATAATCAAACAAATCAGGTTTACCCTTCGTCTTTGCTTAGTTTGGTCAAAATGTCTATTTTACATTCAGTGGAATAAGGGATACAGAAGGAATAGCAGGATAACATAGGTATTTAATGAGAACACACACTCATAGAGATACATATACTATATACTTTAAGATGGCTTTGTCATATTACCTAATTTTTAAAAGCTTCATGAAAGGAATAATTATTGGAAGGATTTCCTTAGAAACAATTATGGCTGCATTTTAAATAAAAACAGCAATATTGCCTTTTCTTTTTTCTTTCCCTTCAATTAATACATCATGTTTTAGCCCTCCAGCCTGTTCGTAGGAAAACAAAGCAGAATAAAACAAGTCTGGACATATTTCAACAAAAATGATTAACAAAATGGAAAATATGGGAAAAATCATACAAAAAAAACTGACATTTACATTTGTAAAGGAAACAGGAATATACAGTTTTCCCAACTGCTGGAGGAAACACAATCACACTTCGGAAACTGTAAAAAACAAAGTACCAGGGCCTACAATGAAGAATTTATGTGCCAAAACAAACAGATACAAATTAACCAGGAGGTTCTCAAAACTAGTTAAGTGAAGAATATTCTTTATTTTTTAAAAAAATTGAGTGCTCTTCATCTTTACATCTTTTATATTGGAGAACAACAAATTTCATTATCTGGGGCAAAAATCCACTACATGAATAGTTGATATGGGAACAAAGGTGAAAGGCAGGTGTTTTATCAAGGTGTGTGTATGAGGGTCCAGACTCCAGATTCCAAACTTTTTAATCTAAAAGGATGAATCTTACCTATTTTTAATTAAGACCAATCTTTATTATTTTTACCCAGAAGAAATAGTATACATGATATAGTAGGACATAGATTTCAAAATGCATCTGAATGTATATGTTTTTTCTTTTAAAACATAATGTATCTAGTCCTTTTATTTTAAAGGTAAATTAATTATAAAAAATATTTATTTATTAAATATACTTTATGCCATCACAATAGTAAACTTTCATAGGAAAAAGTACAATACAATACCCAATACAAAAACTAAAAACTCACAGCAATACAATCTATATGCTACTAAACTTTTATGACTGCAACCGTTAACTGGCTGAAATGCTGCATTAATTTGGAACAAAGGTACCTCAAACGGGCTAATTTATAGAATACCTCAAAAATCTGGGATCCATGGCTCCAATGGAATAGAAATTTGGCAAATTTTATGAGATAAAAATTATCATAAAGCATTTTATAATATAATACAAAATGTCATAAAACATTTCCTGTGGTCAACTGCTGGTGTTTGTCTATGATATACACTTCAGCATGGGCTATTTTCAAGGCAGAATATCTCCCTGAATTTTTAAAAGTGTGTTAGAAGCTCTGCAATTGTTGAAGGCATTGAGGAATTTGGTAAGGAAGCATCTCTGAAACAATGAGCCAACATATCATGGGTTGTCTAGTGATACCACCCAATAAAAAATGATGGGAATATCAAATCAAATTAGGAAAAGGCTCTCTGAAATAGCTCAGTCTACTAGGACTTTTGGAAAGAGATACTCAGCTCTCCACAAGAAGGTTGTTCCACAATGTTGGTGTTACCATGGAACACAGCACCTTCTTGCTTCAGCCCCCTCAGTTTTAGCTAACTGAAAGGTGCCAAGCCCTGAAGGACTTCATAGATCAAAACCCACACCTTAAATTGGAAGCAGAAACCAATTGGTAACAAATACAGGGACAGCAAAATCATACTTATCTGCTTCCAAAGGCAGGAACTCAAAAGGATACAGGCCACTGATTTTGGAACAAATATTCTTTAAGGGCAGCCCCAAGTATAGCTCATTACAGTCAGTCTAGCCAGGTGGTGATAAGGGCATGAGTTACTGTTACCAAGTGCTCCTGGCCCAGGTAAATCTTCAACTGGCACACCAGTTAGAGTTTGGCCACAGTTTCCATCCACTGCTCCTGCAGAAGCCATTAATTCCAGAAGGGCCCCTAAGTTACAAACCTGCTCCCTGACAGTTAATGCTTGCCTATCAAGAAGTTAACAACAATCCAAGCTACCAAAAACAATTCCAACTTCCAAGGGTTCTAACTTCCATCCCCTCCCATCCTGATTCCGACAGCTTACAGGAACAACCTTTGAGAAGGGTGTCAATGACATATCCATATCCCCCATGGCTCAAAGTAATGGTGTATAAGTGGGTATCATCAGGAGATTTACGATCCCAAACTATTCCATGATCCCTCCCTATGGCTTCAGATAGATGTTAAAAAGCAGGGAGACAAGACCAAGCTCTCCGAAACTCCATAGATCAGGGGCCACGTTATTTTTTTAAATTATTATTTTATTATTATTATTTATTAGATGTTGTTTGCCACCCATCTCGCCGCGACACAATATGCTACATGATTTTTCACTAAGAAGCAAATTTGGGTTTAATTTCCAATATAGAGTGTATGAAATCAATAAGTTCAATGGTCTTACAGTAAATATAAAAACATATAAATGTTTAGATTTAAATAATTTTTCCAGCCAGTCTACATTTATGTGAAGTTACTCAATATTTTTGGGAAGAATATTCTGAAAGTGTCTTACACCCTCTCAATGGATTTTTGAAAGTGCATTTTCTAGAACTTCAGAAAAGCATCCTTTTCCACAAGTTCCATATCATACCAAATGTTTTAAAAAGTGCCAGCACTCATTGTGTTGTAACTGTTACCTTGTTCATTGTGCAGGTTGTTAGAATATAGAACAACTAAACATTAAGACAAAAATAAGATAAGGCAGTTATTACTTTACTTTAGACACTGACCCAAAGAGAGAGAGAAACAGATGGTGAATTATCATATTCAATTCTGCAGCTACACCATCTTAGAACTTTTATCCAAGTGGGCAGTATTTGCCAAACAGCTAAAAAGCATATTTGGATGTTAAATAATTATTCCATTGAGCAGGTTAAATCATTTAAATCCCCAGGTATAGTCTTTTCATGTGACATGCCCAGGGAATATGTAGCACAAAAGCCCAGAGAGCTGCACTGCAATCATCCTAAACTAAAGGGGCCTTATTTATCTCTGCTGCACGCCAACCATACTTAGCCAAAGTTAGAGCAGAGCTGTTATTATGAGTCCAGTTTGCCCATATAGCTTTTTCTTGTTCAGACAAAATCTCTTACTCCACATACTCCAAGCTCTTACTTATATACTCCAAGCTCCTTGCTGTGTCTCAAACATGATACTTCACTCTGAGGTAGAATTCTGACCAATATTTGGTTGCACATTTTTATATAAGGAGCTACTATATATCTTAACCCTGTATGTCTGACACCTCAGATCCTTAACGATAATGTTGTTTCATTCTGGTCTAAAGCAATAGATTAAAAATTGGAGGTCCTTTGATATTCATTAATTCAGCTCTGTGCAGTTGAATATGAGTGCTCAAGCAGCTTTAAAGCAATGGCTTAAAGATATTCAATTGGATTTGATATCTCTTCTCAAGAATACAATTCCAACTAGCTCCTTCACCCTCTATGGACCTGCCATATGTCTAGGCAATCTCAAACCCTAAATATACAGTTGGGAGGACATTCTCCTTGGCCCAATTCAAAGCGAGAAGAAGTATGGTACTTAGGTAAAACTACCCATATTTAACTACTGTACAGCTTAACTAATTGCTCACAAAAAGAAAAAAAACAGCATTAAAATGGAGATGCTTTCATTTAGGAAGAAAGAGCACTTCTCATTTTTCCTTGTTTTATTCATGGCCATTTGATGAAGTAAGCTGCAGCTCACAAAACATACACTTTTTAAAAAAAAAATTGTTAGAAGCACCTCCTGAGTCTCTGTCACAGTAGACCAATGCAGCTTTCCTCCTACAATGCCTAATCACATATGTACATTTGTTTAAAATCTTTCCTTTTGCTAAATACTCACACCTCAAGAAATCTTGTAAATCATTGTGTCTTGCATTGTCTCTGATTGCCTTGACTGGCAAAATCTCATCAGATTTTTTTTTTTGGTCATTGTTTCTTAGATTTCCTAAAGTTTATCTTTGTACAAGAAATGTATAAAAAGCTCTATCAGCGTACAGGACAGTGGGTAAAGGTAACAAGATAAAGAGAGATTTACTTATGCTACACTTTCTCCAATTCTGAATTTTAAAATAAATTATTAGTTTCATCTTGTTTCAATACTGGACATTGTATTGGGACAGCCTTGATCACGTTTATTGATGATCTATGATACATCCAGGATGGGGAAGTACATCTGTCATTGAACTACTTGATTTCTTGGTAACCTTCAATACCACTGATTGTGGCAGCATGTTGGATATCCTCCAACATCCATGTCAGGGAATTATGAGCCAGGTTTACAATAGTTTTGTCCCTTCCTTCAGAGATATTTTCAGCTGGTGTTCATGGAAGTAAAGATCTAAATCTAAGTGTAAGCTCTGTAGGGGACCTCAGGATTTGACTCTCTCCTCATTCTTATTTAATATCTAAATGAAGCCATTTGCATGAAGTCATCCATCAGAATGTGGTTACGTACATTGATGATACCAGTTACAAATCTCAATTTTAGACAAACTAAGCAATGTCACTAAAGTTTAATCTCTAGAGACTAAGGGACTCTGGAGGAAAAGTAACAGGCTAAGACTCAACCTCTAGCAAGACTGAGGCCCCATTCATAGTTACTCATGCATTAGCCATCTCATATGTGAACTATTACAATGTGCTCTACATCGAGTTGCTCTTTAAGATGACTCAATTGTTATAACTACAAGTTGTTCTTGAATGATCATTTAATGACCATTTGAAGGTATGAAGGCCTTGGAAAGGGTGCTTTACAGTTTTGCATTCCTTCATTGCCTGGTACAAATTAAGCATGTGCAGTTATTATTTCCAGATTTAAAATGGTGTAGAAATTTTAAACAGCAACAGCAACAAAATATTTTACCTGGACAGTTCTATGGACATCATCCACTTGAAGAGATAACACGGCTGAAGCCAAATTCCATTCACCGGTCACACAAAGTTTTCTTCCATTGACTTCCACCTGTTGTGACATAAGGATATTATTACCATAAACCCAGACAAGAAGCAAAACTCAAGTTCATCACTGTATACAAAAGAGGAAGCACCACAATTTCTGCCACAAAAGGTAGGGTTTGTCAACAGTCTTTTTAGCATTGCTGAGTAAAAGTGAAACACATTTACGGAAGCTACCTGTGGAAAGTGTTAAATAATTCGTACAAAATGTTATGGAATTGGACTCCTCAGAGTCAGAGTCAGAGACTGAACCTGAGCAACCTAATTCAGCAGGCCACCAGCCTCATGAGATAGCAGAAAATTGCCACTTGGGATGGACTCAGCATGTACAGGAGGAATTAGGCAATTACAGGTCTACCAGAGCACCTAGTTCCAGGATGCGTTGACAGCTTCAGAGAGCCAAGCAAAAGCACTGTGCTCATGTTCTTTCCTCATTCTTATCTAATATCTTCATAAAGCCATTTGCATCAAGTCACCCATCAGAATGTGATTAGGTATTATACCTAACAAAGCAGTGGTGTAATCCAAATTTTTTACTACTGGTTCTGTGGACGTGGCTTGATGGTGTGGTGTGGCTTGGTGGGCGTGACAGGGGAAGGATACTGCAAAATCTCCATTCCCACTCCACTCCAGGGAAAGGATACTGCAAAATTCCCATTCTCTCCCCACTCCTGGGGGAACAATAGTGCAAAATCTCCATTCCCACTCCACTCTGGGGCCAGCCAGAGGTGGTATCTGCCGCTTCTATGAACTACTCAAAATTTCCGCTATCAGTTCTCCAAACTGCTAAAAATTTCTGCTACCAGTTCTCCAGAACCTGTCAGAACCTGCTGGATTTCAGCCCTGTAACAAAGGTTCCAACACCCAAAACTCAGCTATATCTGTACCTGTTCTACCTAAAAGCAGCTGGCAGTAGTCTATCCTTCACTGAAAACCACATGCTAATTAAAATCTCCATTTCTATGTGTTTCTTTCCTGATGTTCCTTGACTCTTGGTGTTTAAATTTGGACCACTTGAGTAACCCAGGTATTCAACTCTTGGATTGTTGTGGATTATTTTGTTTTGTTTTTTAATGCATGATCCATTTGATTCTGGGCTAAAATCTCTTAACCATTCAGTTCCCAGGAAAGGCTTCATTCTCCCATGGTTTAGAGAAATTTCCCTATTATTCAGAAAAAAATACGCATTTTTCTTATTAAAACATTAATTAACCAGAACAAAATTTATTAAGCTTAAAAGCTGCAAAAGCGAGTAAATTGTATGATGTAGTTTAAAAACAAAATAACAAAAAGTCTGTAGAATTTGCAAAAATAAGCACAGGAAGCAACAGGCAAGCTACTGTATTGTAGTTCTTGGAAACTGTCTGCTACTGAGGTGGGTACATGTTGTAGAATATTTATTAACCAACCATGATATGAGACCATCTACTAGGAAGGCAAGGGAACCAATTCAGGAGAAGAAATTGCCAAGTGAGAGAAAATAGGAAGCCAATCAGATGAAGACAAAATCAGCAGCCTGAATGCATCCATTCAAAACACTCCAAAACAAATGAACAGGATATGTATTAGGTCATTCCAGAAGTTAGATTGAGCAAATAAGAATGTAAGCACTGGAAATCTATTTGTGGTCTTAATATAGTTGATATAGTTTGATTAAATAGAAGTAATAAATAAATGAACTGCATTTAACTATTTTAGAACAATATATTATGAACACCTACTTTTGTACATTTCTCACTGGCACTCGGATAATATCAACTTGCAGAATTCAAATTCTTCCCGTGGCATACTCTCTGAGGTTTAACACATTCTTTCTGTATCAGATTCAACTTTGAAAAACCTATCTTTGCCTCACCTTCTTGAATAGACATTTGCTGCTAAAATGCTAGAAATAATACCAAGAAGTCTGATGTTGTGTTTCTCTTTTTTAAAAGTTGTAATGCTGCAAAGACTCACAATTTCTAGACTAAGGGCATCTGACTGGTAGTGATTTATCAGGCAATCTTATTATTTGCCTTTAAATGCAATTAAAATTAAAAAGCATTAATACTTCTCTTCAATAATTATTTTTCTGTTACATTCTGAGGCCTGTTAAAATGGCCTTGGGAAGGCACTTGACACTGAATAATAGACCTTGAACTTTCCCTAGCAAATGCTGCCCGTCCTTGCTGTTTAGCATACATTAGCTTCAATTTGGTTTTGTTATCTTACTTCAAAGTATCAAACATAAATATGTTGGAGTTGAATCTCTGAAAGAAAGAACACTTTAGTGAAGCAACACTAAAAACATTACTTTTTATGGAAAAACCCATTATTCAATTAAATGTTCCAATTCATACACAGGATACCAAGCTTAATAAGTATTCTCATCGGAAAAAAAAGGTTAAAATATGTTTTAAAAGGACTTTATGTCAAGGGCAGCCTTGTAAAAAGTAAAACCACAGTCATATCAAGGTTAACCCAATTAGTAATTTTTTAAAGGTAAAGGAAGTAGGTAATCCTAATCTGGTGCCAAATTCTTTCAGGGTGTGCACACCTTTTCCTCTGTATTTACGTAAGTTGGAAAACTGAATGTTCCAAATAGTTTATGGAAATGTTTTCACACTAGCTTTTTATCAATTCAATACATGAAAAGTAAAACACATCAAAGTACCTACCATGAAACAATGAGGGAACAATACTTTATAAAATTAAGAGTTGCTGACTTGTTTTATCTGATACGAAAAGGAAAAATACTTATGGCAAATGACTTAAATATGGTTAATCTTCCATTGTCAAAAACATGAAAGTAGAGGGCTGAAGGTTATTTACTCATTCAAAACACTCCCATTGTTCACACTACATTATTCTGAGAAATAGAAAGAAATTTTTATTACATACAGAGAACAGATTCTATCCTGAACTACTAAAACAAACTGGCAATTGGTGATGTTACTGGTACGAATTTTAAGTATTTTATAGGAAATGCTTCTTTCTGCCCCTACAAATTATATTCTAGGGCAACCAGGAGAACCTTCCAAATAGAAACTTCAACTAGTGGCAAAAGCCACATACCAGCGGCTTCATACCAGGCTGCATTTGTTGCCAGTTTGTGTCTTAGGTACTAGCTCTGTTCTGATCACAGCAAAGTTATCAATAAATTATCAGAAAACTAATATTTTAATTTCTGCCCAGCATTGCTGTAAAATTCACAAATGGGAAGTAAATTGGACTCATATTGAGCAGGTGTGCACCTACAAATATCTTGTTTCCTTATCACAGAATGCTCATACAGCGTGTATCTAAAGCTATCACAGGATTTTACCACCCAAAAGGAGCACATTATTTCCCAGTAAAAGAAGCTAGAAACAGAAGTTTTACTTCCTAAAAAATTATACTGAAACACATTAGTATTTTGTTATCACACTAAAGTATGCTATTATAGAAGTAGTACCATCAATAAAAATTAATGCCACTCAAACATTTAATATGGCCCTTAAAAAGGCATTGTTTTAATTATGAACTCACACCCTGCACTTTGTGTAATTTATATTCCTAACTCTATTCAAATCAGCATAAAACTATTACATTTATGTTAATCATCCACTCAGTATTTACTCTATAATTTGACCCTTTTGCTTTCATCACATGTGCTAATTACTCACACTTCTTTTGAACTAGCCTATTTGTTATTTTTCTTTTCAAATCCCCTTGATATAGAACTATCATCTCTGTGCTTATTGCTAACATTTCAGGACAGTATCTTATGAAGTCTCTTTCTCTTTGTTTCTATAGCACAGGTAGTTCTCAACATACGAGCACAATTGAGCCCAAAATTTCTGTCGATAAGTGAGACATTTGTTAAATAAGTTTTACTTCATTTTACGACTTTTCTTGCCACAGTTAAGTGAATCACTATAGATGCTTAGTAAGTAAGACAGTTAAATGAATCTCACTTCCTCATTGACTTTGCTTATCAGAAAGTTATAAAAGGGGATTATGTGATGCCAGGACATTGTAACCACCATAAATATGAGTCAGTTGCCAAGTGTCTGAATTTTGATCACATAACCATGGGGATGCTGAAATGGTTGTGTGAAAAACGGTCATTTTTTTTTTGATTTTATTTATATGCCGCCCTTCTCCGGAGACTCAGGGCGGCTTACAATGCGTTAAGCAATAGC
>JANHZT010007078.1:21537-38023 GCA_032468215.1 Stegonotus admiraltiensis | reverse complement strand
CCACTCTCTGGAACAAATTACCCCCAGGGATATGAATAATCCCAGATCTTCGCACTTTCCGCCGCGCCCTGAAGACCTTTCTGTTCCAGCAAGCAGGGCTAGCATACACACCAAAAGTGTTCTAATCTTGAGCCAAGGATCTTAGTAGATGAGTCAAATTGTCCTTAATTATTTAAAATATATATTTAAAAAAAATATTTTATTATCTCATATCATGTGTATAAGATCTTAATCTGTTCACCACCCTGAGTCCTCAGGAGAAGGGTGGTATAGAAATTAAATAAATAAATAAATAAAATAAATAAAAATATATACAGTAGAAAAAGTGATATACAAAAACATGCATAATTTGTCCAAAACATATATTAAAATAAATGTGAATATTTATACACTTGGCCATCAGATGAATTGATATGATGACCAAATATATATAAACCAACATAGATACTGATAATGCCCAGACACAAATGCTTGGCACTAAATTTGTGGGTTTAACTCTTCTACTTGCGGAATTTGATGCAAGCATCACAATTGATGCAGCTTTCCATGATATATTTTTTTGAGAAAGGAAGATATCAGTACTTACATTTCCAAGGTAATTTTGCCTGTGATAATCTTGGGCAAAGGGTCAAACTGACAGGAAGATATGGAATGTGCTCAATGCAACATGTATAGAAATTAAGGGAATTAAGTAGTTTTCAAAGAAAGAGTGACCCCTGAGTTCAGAGCTTCCTATAGATCTGCATTATATCTTGGTAAACCTCAATGCAGCATATATTCCTGAAGGGACAGAGGAAATGAAAGAAAGAAAGTAGAAAAGAAGGAAGGATGGAAGGAAGGAAGGAAGGAAGGAGAGAAAGAGAAAAAAGAATGAATGAATGAAGAAATGAAGGCAAGAAAGGAAAGAAAGAAAGAAAGAAAGAAAGAAAAGAGGAAAGAAAGAACCACACACGTGTATACTGTCACAAACTAAGCAGCTCTAAATGAAAGGCTTTTATTTTAACGTTTAGCTTTTATTGAGCTCGTTACCAGAGTAATAGAATTCTCAGCAAATTTCAAACTGAAATTTCCATCTGAAGTGTTTTGGAAGGCTATTATTACCGACCTTCTAATTTCCACTGTAGCTAAGCATGTATTAATAACAAGGAGAGGTGAGGCAACCGCTGATACATCCAATGGTGCTTGACATTTAGTAGATGAATTAAAGTTTACAGTCCAATTGGTTTTTAACCAGTAATATTAGAGATCTTTGTTGTGAGCTTTTCTTTTTTTTTTAATGTTCCTCCCCCCTTCACATTATAATTAGCCATTTCTATTATTTATATTTCTGAGTCCTCATTTGTCTTGTATTTCATGACAAAGGCACAATACACTGTATGTAAAGTGGCCAATCTACATTTTGCAAATTCACATTTGGAAATAAATACAAAAAGGCTGAGCTAAATCTTATTCCGATCTATACCTTAATCATCATGATACTGAAAGACGAAGGCTTTATCTACAGTATAGATGTAAATTGGTTTAATTGGCACTTTTTCTCATCAGGGAAAACTGGGAATAAGACTTCTATAAGGATGGGGAAAGGTTTAGGGACCATTGATGGACAATTAATAGTGTGTTATAAAAATTATCATTTCCGCATATTTTTGATGGCAGTGAGGATATCAAATTAAATTTATACTGCAGATTAACCTTAGGAATCAGTTCAGTATGCAAGAACTGCTATGATTCTCCCCCTCCCCATAATTAAACTGAAATGACACAGCCAGAAGTATTAGAAGTTCTCTGTGTCACAATAGGGATAAGCTTGGGTGAGCAACTGTGTTCAGAATGGTTTCAAGTCCTAGTGCTTAAATGTAGGTTTGGACAACCTCTGATTCATTGGACAAATGTGGCCTGTAGTCAAAGTTAGGGGACTTTGAGGCCCTGGAAACTCCTACTTACAGGTCAGTAAATTCAACTGTTTGGTAAGAAACTGATTGCTAATTTTCTGCTTTCCCTGATGGATGAAAATTAAAGGATCAGCTCCTAGCCATCCATCTGCAAGTAGCTCTTTAAAGGAAGAGAAAGGGTGAAATGTGTGTGCAGAAGAGGTCATTGCATGCAAATGAATGCTTGGACCTTGCTGGTCTTTGACTGCAACCCTGTCCTCAGGACTGGAAAATCTGTTTAGAAGTGCTGCAATGTTTGAAAAATAGAGATTAAAAAATGGGGTACTGGATTCTATTAGAATGACTATGTTGACCTCCTAGAGCCAAATGCAGCCAAAATATACCTATAGAAACAGAAGGAAATTAACCTTGGCGCTTAATTTCGACTATTTTTAACTAGAAAGCACGTGAAATAAGTTGCTTTTTTATTTTTAAAAATGTCAACAAAGGTTCATTTAAAATATAAATTTTTCCCTTTTCCAAATCTATGATACTATGATATAAAGTAGGAAATCCATAAATGAACAAGGCCAACATTTCTGTTTTGAATGGACCTTTGTGGAGCTTTTTAAAAACATTTTTAAAAATCGTGACCTCATATTCTGTGGTTTGCCCCATTGTTATCCATCCCAGCATACATTAATTCTACTCCCAACGCTCAACTGCTGCACTCCAGTGTCTACAGGGCAGGCAAAGGGGAAAGGCAAATGATATATTTATTATGATAACGTCAGGTATATGATTTAGGCTGGGATCTGATACCCAAATTACATCATTATTTGTGCAATGAAGATATAGCACATGTAACATCATTATGATTTCTAAATACCAAAGCTGATTCACTTTCAGTTCTGTTCTTTTGGATAGTGACTACTTATATTTTAAAAACTCAGTTGAATCAAGTACTTACAGGATATTCACATTATGCCTAGCTGAACCTTGTGACCTACCATCTGAACCTTGTGTCCTACCATTAGCACCTGAGGGCTGCACTCAAGAATGGGCAGAAGCATGTTATAAGAGTGAATAAGCCAGGGGTGGGTTCTACTTACCTTTACTACTAGTTCGCAATGGGACCTCATGCGTGTGCTTGCTTCGCTCGCGCGCATGCCCTTCTACATAAGCACAGAAGCTTCTGCACATGTGCAGAAGCATTTTCATGATGTCAGGGTCAGTGGGCGGAGCCTCCTGCTGGTTTTACTACCGGTTCTATAGAACCGGTGCGAACCGGAGGCAACCCACCACTGAAATAAGCCATCTGGGTGAAAGTAGATGTAATTATATGGAGAGATATTGGCTTTTTCCTTTTGGCTGTTATTTGATTTTGTATTTTATCATTTTACACTACACTGTCAAATTACAGCACCCAACTATTTTAGCACTGCAAAATTTGACAACAAACTGTGAAGCCAACATTCAGCAGCGGGCGAGGAAGGAAATTCGCAGCCCCAAGCCATCAAAGGGGCCAGTGCCAGTCTATTTTTCAAAAGGTTTTTAGTCCTTATTACAGGATTGCTGAGAGCTACACTTGCAGATCTTCAGTGGGACACCTTTTGCATATTCTACCATAGATCTGCTTAAAATCAACAGTAATTTCTACATTTTCTATGGTAGGACTGTGACGGGGTATCCACCAGTTTTGGGGAAAAAAGAAGTCAAGATGTCAGCATCAGTTGTGGAGTTAAAGATTCACCTGTTTTATGTGCATTGCAGAGCTTTATCATGAGCTATATTTATTTATTTAGGAGCTCTTTAGGTGGTAGCTTAAATATTTGTTTTTACTCGACTTTTACAGGCTTTTTAGTTTGTTTTGACAACTTTTAAACCAGGTTTTTTTTAAAAAAAAATCCTTTGTATATTTGTAAGCCTTCTTTCCAACCCCTCTGAGAGGAATGGTTGTTCTATACATTTTAAAAATAAATGAAATAAGACAGTATTATTTTGATATTTTTGATTGTATGGATTAGTGCTTTTAAAACATTGTCAGTGCCTTTGAATGTCCATGAAGGCTACTACTGCTGACTGCCGGCTGCCAGCAGTTCGGCAGTTCTATTCTTACTGGCTCAAGGTTTCCATCTTTCTGAGGTCGATAAAATGAAGACAGATGGTTGGAGGCAATAGGCTGACTCTGTAAACTGCTTAGAGAGGGCTGTAAATAGGGATGGGTTTCACTTACCTCTGCTATCGGTTCGCTCGTGCACGTGCCAGTTCTGCGGATGCGCAGATCGTATTTGATGACATCCGGGCAGGTGGACAGAGCTTCCCGCCGCTATTGCTACTGGTTCACCTGAACCGGGCCGAACTGGTAGCAACCCACCACTGGCTGTAAAGTACTGTGAAGCGGTATATAAGTCTAAGTGCTATTGTTATTTAGATGGAAAAATGTGATCCAAATTGTACTGCTAAATATAGTGAAACATTATAACGTTACCGCTACATATTGCCCATCAGTAAAGTATGTATGTATTTTAGAAAACATAAAGGATTGTGGACAAAGTATAACATTTACTTATTATCTGGTGAAAATGGGGATGTCCTTGACTCATCGTCAAACCTCACTTCAAAGGAGAATAAATATATCCCGTGCTAGCTAGCAAGAGAAGAATAGCTTTATGGCAGCTGTCTTCAGTGAATCTTCAGATTTTGGTAAAAGGCAGCAATAATTTCTGCGTGAACATGTGGGTGGAGGAGCTATCTCTGTCCTTGGCTCCAACCCGTCCTTCACAGATACTTGAATAAGTTAATTATAAATTGCTACTTAATGACATAACTAGGCTTCCTGATTTCCCCAGAATGCAGTTTATGAAGTAAACAGGCTTCTCAAGGTTTCTTGATGCACCAAAGAAATTTAATGCCAGGGATGGACATGCACTGTATCAAACTGCCTGGGAATTCTCAACATATCTGGAGGATATTGGCAGAGGCAATGCTCTACTGCATCATATCATACTCAGAAATGGCTGATTTCAGTTCAGAGGGTGGATAGCTGGATGATGAGCATAAATAGGTGTATTCGTATCTTTTTTTAAAAAAAAAACTGTACTGTTTGTCATTGTTCATTGTGAGAAGACATCTCATAATTAATAGAATAATCAATAATCAGATCTTGAAACTAATGCTATTCAGCTCCTCTCCTCTCCTCACTTCTGGATTTCAAATCACCATTCCCACATGTTCAAAACAAACAATAAAAAAAATATAAGAAAGGAACAAAAAGACTAGAATAAAACTCTCCAGCAGCCTACAGTCAATACCAGACCAAAAAAAAATAAAATAAAAAAATAAAAAAATAAATCAAGCAGTAAATAATACCCTAAAGAAGGAACTACCAAGGAAAAAAACCCACACCTCAAGCAAGAGCAAACCCCACACTCATTAGCACTGATGATGTTACCTAGATGAGTAATGAAATGTCTGCAAGCAAAATAACCAAGCTTACAGAGCAACAAGGAATCCACAATTCAACCCTGAGCTACATATATTCTCTTCTATTACAGTTATAATTCCCTACTTCAATTTTAGTATAAGTAGGCTTTACATTTTGAGAGTAGTGAAGTGAGTTGAAAACCTGTATTTTAAAAAAATGAAGGGAACAATTATTCTATTCTCATAAGGCACTTTTATAAGTGTCTAATGGGGAATTTCTTTTCTTACAGCATTCATTCAGTGTGCAGTTTATGTGCTGGGTGCCACACATAACTCATGGGCATTTTTAAAAATCACACATATGTTGTGCAGTCTGGTAACTTTAAAATAAAAGGTTTTGACTGAATGTGAGATGCCTAATGTATGGCAGAATTTCCTTTATTTTTGGAATGGGAATTTTATATTCCTATATCTTTTCTATGTTAATTTTGTTAATTTTGTGCTATTATAGCATAAAACATAATCTCCTTGTTTTACTCATGGCCAACTTGGATTTTAGGACAGGATAAGTTTACTTCCACAGTTTCTCCTTTCTT
The DNA here is from genome assembly GCA_032468215.1 of Stegonotus admiraltiensis. Classification (NCBI taxonomy): domain Eukaryota; kingdom Metazoa; phylum Chordata; class Lepidosauria; order Squamata; family Colubridae; genus Stegonotus; species Stegonotus admiraltiensis. The sequence goes on along the minus strand of JANHZT010007078.1, from coordinate 32,130 downwards.
GTTCCCTATCCTTAAATTTCCCTCCCTCTTTTTCCATCTAGTGCCACCACAGCATCACTGGATCTCCCCATAGAGATTAAATCTTCCAGATGGAACTCAACTAAGATTCACCTTTATCGCATCAGATATATCCATTGTTTAACATGCTTTCTGCTTACATTCCTTGGGTGCTAAGGAGAACCACAGTATATGTATATGTCTGATTCAAAACGTTAAGCTTGGGCCATGATTCTGGCACACATATAAAAAGGAGCAGGATTTTGATTTCATGGTTGACCTGTCATCTTGATATTTTTGGTTCCTTTTCCCCAAGGATACCCTGGGTTCAGCAGTCTCCATGACCACTGTTGATAGCTCAACCACCCAACTATACATTTTCATCAGGACATGCGCTCCACTGCTGCTTTTAGAATTTGTTCTGTTGATTTAAAGTTTATCTCTCTAAAGAAATTATAAACACCTATAACTATATTTATTTATTTATTTATTTATTGAATTTATATTGCTGTCTATTCGCCCATGGTGACTCAAGGAGGCTTACAGAATAGAAAACCACATTTAAAACAATAAAAACTAACAAAAAGAATCAAATAAATTAATATACTACAATATAACAAAATCACCCCCACCCCAGCGACAGCAGATCACATGAGCCATTTAATGGGCTCCATCCCGCTCTGGGTTCCCCAGGCCTGATGGCAGAATGAGGTCTTCAGTGCCTTCTGGAAGAGTATTAGAATGGGGGCCATTCTACTCTCTGGGGGAATGATGTTCTAGAGAGAGGGAGCCACCACAGAGAAGGCCCTTCTGGGTCCCACCAGGTGTATCTCCCTTGGGGATGGGACCCGCAACATCCCCTGCCTCTCCACTCTGATGGGTTGGGTAGATGTGACTGGTAAGAGACAGTCCCTCAGATAACCTAGTCCCAAGTCATGAAGGGCTTTAAAGGTGACAACCAGCACCTTGAATTGCACCCGGAAGCAAATCAGCAACCAATGCAGCTCCCGCAGAAGAGGAGATACATGTGCATACCAGAGTCTGCACAAAACCATGCGCACCGCTGCATTTTGCACCAACTGGAACTTCTGGATGCTCTTCAAGGGCAGACCCATGTAGCAATAGCAATAGCACTTAGACCTATATACTGCTTCATAGTGCTTTTGCAGCCCTCTCTAAGGGATTTACAGAGTCAGCATATTTTCCCAAATAATCTGGGTCCTCATGTGGAGAATGTTGCAATAGTTAAGACAGGAAGTGACTAGAGCATGAGTGACTGTGAGTAGGGACTGTTGGTCTAGGAAAGGGCGTAACTGGCACACAACCCGCAGTTGTGCATAGGCCCCCCTGGCCATGACCACCACCTGCTCTTTGAGCAGGAGTCGTGAGTCCAGGAAAACCTCTAGATTATGCACAGGGTCTGTTTGGGGTAATGCCACCCAATCCAAGACCAAAGGTGGCAATTGTCCCTGAGCCAATGAACCCCAAACCCAGAGCCACTCGGTCTTGCAAGGATTTAGTTTCAACCTGTTGCTCCCCATCTAGCTCCTAGGCACTGCAAGAGGGAGGACATGGCATCACTTAACTCACCATGGGCTGAGACATACAGCTGAGTATCATCAGCCTATTGGTGATACCTCAGTCCATGGTGGTGGATGATCTCACCCAGTGGCTTCATATAAATGTTGAACAGGAGCAGAGAGAGTACTGAGACCTGCGGAACCCTGTAAAGCAGTGGGCGAGGGCTGGATCTCTCCCCTCCTATCAACAGTGATTGAGAATGGCTGCAGAGGAAGGAAGTGAACCAGGATAGCACAAGGCCTCCCACTCCTATCCCCCGAAGCTGCCCCAGGAGAACATGGCCGATGGTATCGAAAGCTGCCAAGAGGTCAAGTAGAGCAAGGATGGATGCACTACCCCCATCCCACTCCCTCCAGAGATCATCCAAAAGTGTGACCAATGCCATTTCTGCCCCAAATCCAGGCCTGAATCCTGATTGGTAGGGGTCAAGATAATCCATTTCATCCAGAAACCTCTGGAGCTGTTGCACGATCACCTTCTCAACACCCTTCCCCAAAAAGCGAAGATTGGAGACAGGTCAGAAATTATCTAACTGGGTGGAGTCCAGTGATGGCTTCGTAAGAAGAGGGTGGACCACAGCCTCCTTAAAGTGCTGGGGCACTGTCCTTCCTGTAGGGAGGCATTAATCACTGCCAGAGACCACCTGCCTGTCACCTCCTGGGAAGCTTTCACAAGCCAGGAGGGACATGGGTCTAAAACACAGGTGCTTGTGCGCATTCTCCCTAGGATCCTGTCCACTTCCTCGGGAGCAAGAGGGTCAAACTATTCCTGGATAACAGGGTGAGAACCTGCCTCAGAGGCTTCTCCGCAAAACAATCGTTTATCAGAAGATAAATGAGTTCCCAGGATGGTCTTTATCATCCCAGTGATCCTGACAGGGCCCAAAAGGTATGCCTGCAGATCCATATGATGCTAGAGGCTAATGCTTTGCTTTGCAGAAAGCTAACTAGCTTAAAAAAAATAATAGAATATTTAAAAGGCAGGATCTAGTGGGCATCACATGATCTACAGGTAATCCTTGACTTAAAACTGGTCCTTTAATCACCATTCGGAGTTATAATAATCTTGGAAAGGGTGCATTATGTCCTATAAAGCAAATTTTTACCGCCCCTCTGTGATTTAAATTACTGCATTTCAGGCATTTGGCATCCAGTTCACATTTAGGACTGGTTGCAGCATTCCACAGACTTGTTGGTGTCCATTGTTTTTTGCTGGTTTCTGGTAAAAAAATTCCTCCATGAAAAAATAGATTCAGATTTATGACTGTGTGATTCATTTAATAACTGCATGATTCAAAGTTACAACTGCATGTTTCGCCTAACAAATGGTCATAAAATCTGATCCATCACATGGGTACCTCGACTTACAACCATCATGACCTACAACTGAAATTCTGGTTCCCAATTGCAGTTGTAAGTCAAGGACTGCCTATATTCCTGACTTAGCTCTTCTTCATTATAGCACATTGTTGCCCATTTGGAAAGTCTCAATAGGCGTTTTCTTTGGAAGGGATGCAGGGAATTAATTTAGAAGAAAGAATTATTTAGCCTGTTACATTTTAACCCCCTTCTTCTCTCTGATTAAACAGGTAAAGGAAGTCTAAGGATTCCCACTTCACTCTACTTATCTTTCCAAACACCCTGACTTGTAAAGCAGACTTTTAGATTAAAAAAAAAGAAAGACTGCATCCACATATAAGATATAGCTTGCCATTTTTATTACTTACAGTACTCCTCTCAAATTCATCACTGACAAAAGCCTTAAACAGGAAGATAATATAATTTTTGACACGACAACCGACAGGAGGCAGTCATAAATAATTTGCCAAATAATTCCAAGGGAACACTCAGGGGAAAAAAAGATAACTCGGACTCAAGTATTGTATACTCTAAGCACTGTGTACACACCAAGCACTATGGAACACGTAGATGATGAGTATCCAATTTGAACCTGCTAATCCAGCTTGTGTCTGAAGTTTTATTCCCCTTCCATCAAGCTTCAATATGCATCTGATCTGAGAATATTGGATTCTTTTTTTTTCTTTGAGGAGAGAAATAAATGACTTATCTGGGGAATAAATTCCATTCTACTCTTAACATATTGCTTCCTGTATATACTGTATGGTGCCAAAATAAGCTTCACTTTTTAATGTAAATCTCTGAAGAGGAACCATGATAATGAGTTTCTCCTTTTTTTTCTCCTATGATTTCTAGGCAGGATGGAGGCTTTCTTGGAAGAAAAACATATACCCACAAACAGATACAAAGTGTTTGCTCTTTAGAGGACCCACAGTCACAGACACAAATAGGTTTAGTATCTGTAATTTCATAATGTGGTAACAATAGTTGGCAAAGCACTATCCTTTTTGTTTATATTGAACTGAACCCCGTAATATAGTTTTGAGTGATGTTTGTTGCTCCCAGCTTATCCTTCAATTATATTTCCTGGCATCCAGTTCTGGAATATAATAACCTGTTCTTAATCCAGTATTATTAATATGCCAGTGGCATAGAGTGCCTTTCAAGTGTGTGTTTTGTCAAAAAGAATGAGGGGAGGTGCCATTTTGTTTGACTGTAAAGGCCTCTTTCAGTCCCAGGGGAAAAACTTGACTTTTGATTCCTATACTCCCCTGAGTATTCCCGGTTTGACCACCTCTTTCTCAATGCATCTCGGTCAATGTTACAATATTTATTATTAGGTATTCTGCTTTAATTGACCATAGGTCTATCGGAGCCTCCGAAATAGGCTTTAAATATTCTAATTAAATAGCCTGAATAATCTCAGAACACTGTACAAAATACTCATAGTCAAGACAGCCGTTACTCATTTGATCAGGGCTATATACATACAACAGCATCATAGATCCCTATAGTTCGTTGCTGCAAATTTTTCTGTTCAGTTTTTGAACAGAAAGGTAGCATATACATAAATCAACCCCCCCCCCAAAACAAAAAAACAAACCAGGAATAATTCAGCAGGGACAACACATTGTACAATTCAGATGCAGAGCTTGGAAATACTTCCCTTGTTGATTTTTATGCCCGTCACACATAATTCTTACAGACTGTTATGCCAGGTGGACACTTTTAATGAGAGAGAAAGAGAGAGCGAAAAAATGCAGATTCTGGACGGTCAACAAACAAGGAACCATTTTCATGAAAGCCTAGAGTTTTTAACAAGGGATTGGAGGTTTTTTTTTTTATATAGCCTCTGTTTTGGCTAAGGGGCCCTGATGGTTATTAAAAGCTAAGCAGCCAATGTGGGAAGACAGATTTTTTGATAAAGGTGGGGACTTTGCTGGGTTACAGCCTGTGCAACCTGTTTGGTTTCAAGCTGTGTTACACAGAGTCATCAGAAAGGCACACCCCTGGCAAGTCTGTCTGTGTGACCAGATAACTTCAATTTCCCCTTTAGTCTGAATGCTTGTGAAATTCTGAAGCTCTGAGGGATAATAAAAATTTTAAAACCTTGACAGTTCAGATGGTATTTTCTTTTCCCCTTAAATTAATGCAGAAAGCAGTAAAAGCTTTTGTTTTGTTTTGTTTTGTTTCAGAAGGCGGATATCTAAGGGCTTTTCTGCAATGCAGTTTTAAGCAGCTGGATTCCTCTTCATAAGCCAGCTAATAGTGAATGTGGCTTAAGACATTTCTTTCTGGCTTTTAGTCTCTTCCTCTGTTTTTGACACAATGAGGGCTGGATGTTCTGTCTACTCTTCTGCTCTTTTATTCCACCTGGACACGGAAAACAAGAAACCGGACAAGACCAACAAGTTTTATCATGTTTCTTCTTACTTAGGTAGAAGGAGAAAATGACAAAACCCTTGTCAATTCCCTGCACCCCCTTTTTAAATGGTACATTCTTTTATCTTGTTAGAAAAAGGCCATGGAGGACATGGCTCATTGACTGGTCAAAAGGTATTCTTGTCACAGTCTACCCACTAGAGTGAAGGTGTTTGCCCACAATGAAATGACATCTAGCAGGTGAAGCAGACAGGACTACTGTAGTGGGACAATTTAGAAAATATTTCATACATAGTGAAAGAAGATGGGCAGAGAGTTGCCTTCCCATAACGGTAAAGGATAATATCATGTTTGCCTACCCTCAAGAAATGCTCAGTGGCCTGTATTTATTCTGAGACAAAATAAACAGATGGATTGGCCATGACATTGTTACAGAAATATAATTTCCAATAGAAGTTTCAACTAAAAAGGTTTTTTTTAAAAATATCTGTCTGAAAAAATTTAACCCCAATTCAGAATGGGTATGGATTTTCTTGTACTTCAGGAAAATTCCTATGATGAATAATCTAGGTTTATGTGTGAGTTTGAGTTACTTCTTTATAGGAAACAAAAGTAGATTAGAGTGAATGTTATGTGTCAGCCCAACTATATATACAAATAGCCTCATGTAATTACCTTTATAAAATATTTTATATTATCAAGTAAATTACAGAAAAATTAGGAAAGGATATATAAATACGATTAACAAAGTCATGTACATTTGTAAGGAAAAAGCCTGCAAACTTATATTATGAAGAAAACAACTGACAAATTTTAACCCAAAAGGCCTCTTCCAGGGGTGAAATTTGACCAGATCAGACTGGCTTGGGCAAACCAGTAAGGATGATTTGAATCAGTTCGCTGAACCAGTAAAAATCACCCCCCACTCTCCAGGCATCTTTTCCGGCACTTCATCTCTCTCAGCTCCTTGGAGAACCAAGGAGCCAATTGAGATTGGCGCTGTGTCAGAGGCACGACACGATCCAAAGCCCCAGCGGCTGCCCTCTCCCAGGTCGCCACTAGTTCTTCAGTCGAGCCGTGAGCCAGAGCCTCAGTCGAGCCCAAGCTCCATCAGGAACCTATCCAGGTCCATCAGGCGCCTGGGACGGAACCATCTAACACAGCAAGGGCTAGCAGTTCGAAAGTCCAGTTGAAGGAGAGAATGATCCGACCATGACAAGGGCTCTGTGACTAAATCCCCTATTTCTAGATCATTCAGCCACTGACCAGAGACAAAAATCAGATCCAGAGTGTGTCCCCCCATGTGAGTAGGGCCGTGAACTAACTGGGTCAGGTCCAAGGCCGTCATGGAAGCCATGAACTCCCGAGTCACCATTGACATCTCACCAGCCGATGGCAGGTGGACATCTCCCATAACCATAAGCCTGGGGGTATCAACCGCCACCCCGGCTATCACGTCAGGCAGCTCGGGCAGGGTCACTGTTGCGTAGCAGGGAGCCAGGTACACAATCAGCAAGCCCACCTGCACCCCCCGACCCCACTTCACCAGGAGAGACTCACATCCAGCTATCTGAGGAACAGTGGCCTCCCTCGGACGTAGACTTTCATTAATAATAACCACCACCCCTCCGCCCCTCCCCAGAGCCCTCACCTGATGGAACGCCTGGAAACCTGGTGGGCACATTTCAACAAGGGGCACCCCCCCTTCCGGGCCTAGCCAGGTCTCTGTGATACCCACCAGGTCCGCTCCCCCCTCCTGAATAAGATCGTAAATGAGGGGGGCTTTATTTACCAAAGACCTGGCATTGCACAACATCAGCCGGAGGCTCAGGTCCTGAGGGTCTGAACAACTGAGGGAACGAGAAAAGCATTGGGGACCAGAGTGCGCAATCGCTCGAAGATAGCGAGTGCGCACTCCCCAAACATGATATGGTCCCCTGCTTCCACCATATCTACCCCTCCCACCTACAGTATTGATAGAACAACCCTCCCTAAACCGAGCTCTGGCCCCCTCCCTAACATCCCTATCCCTATTGCTGCAGCCCCTTGCAGGGCCCAGTCTTGACCCTGGTGGATTGCCCCCCAAACCCACCCTGGTCCATCACAAACCCCTTAAATTTTTAATTAAAAACCCACTTTAAAAACCCCTCAGTCTCCTCTTTGCCACATGCCATCTCTCGGGGTTCCAAAACCTGTCATCAAGATAAGCCCTCGATAACGTGGAGGGCCAGACCTGCGAGAGGGGAGAATCTCGCAGAGCATGAAGTTCCTTCACCGAATACATCTGACACCAGAGGGAGGTAATGACACCTGGCTGATAACCGGGGGGGGGGGTCCATTTCGATATTATGACAGTTCAAGGAGCAGAGTGCTGGACTTTAGATGAAACTCACAGGACCTCACTACCCTCTCACGGTAGTGGTGGGAGTAAAAGACACTGTTTTTGATCCAGTAATAGGTGGTCCAAACCCCCTCTCATGGAGGCTGGCCAACCAAGATCGTCCAAAAAGAGACCTGACAAGAAACAGCTGCTGTAGTCCAACTCCACCGATGCTTGCATCCCCAGATGTAACTCTCCATCCAATTGGGGAGAAAGTGGAAACAAGTCAGTTCTCAAAGTCCGGACAAGGTCCAGTCTGCAGAGATCATATAACAACCATATCCAGGGAGGTTACAATGGAACCTAACCAGGAGATACAGCCCAGCAAGCAGGAGCAGTCCGGCACAGTCTATAAACTTAGTCCCTAGTAAGGCCTTAAACTGGCCCCAGGGAAATAGGAGGTAAGAAAGGAGAACAGAGGTAACAAAGTGCCTCGGGGGAAAACCCCTCAGTCATAGTCCGGTTTTCCCCTGCTCCTCCCAAGTCTCTCTGCTGGCCGAATTGCTCACCTCACCCAACCTCCACAAATCTTTGTGGAGGTCTCTGGGATGACCAAGGGTCTGAAACAGCACCCCATAATCACCCAGGAGGTCCAATAAAATAGGCGAGCAGCTGCCGCCCACCATCTCCAACACTCCCACAAACTGGATCTGGCGACTGCTTCCTTATCCCGGCGGCCGCCATTGCCAACACCGCCAGCGCTGCCACCACCGCCGCCAGCCTCCTCGTCCTCACCTCACCCACCTTCCGCCCCTACGATACATGTCCAGGGCGGTTTTTGGGTCAGCGAGGATCCCAACGAGGTGCTGCAATGCCACCATCAACGTGCCGCAGCCACCGTCCAGGTACAGCTGTCTCCTCCAGGGAAAGCCAGTCACCACTCTTCCTTCTCCTCTGGACCGCTCTCGCCGTCCGCCAATCTCCGCAGACTTCTAAGGCGTCTCACGCCAGAGACCCCTCAAAAAATCACTCAAATGCTCCTCCAGCCGGGGCAGGGCCACAACCATCGAAATCAGCCCTCCCCGAGGCCCCCCGGAGCCATAGTCATACCCCCCAGGATCGCAGACTCATTGGGAAGCCGCCATCTTGGGCATACGCAGAGGAATTTATCAAGGAATATTTGCAACCAGTCCTCACCTTCTCTTCTCACCTTTGTTTGAATCCTTCTCTTTATTTCTAGATGGAGTTGTACTTTCAGAGAAAGAAGTGGTCTGTGTTTTGGAAGTCTTCCTAAAATTGTGCAAATTCAGGTCCTGGCCAAGGTTGTCTTTCCTCATTTCCAGCTGCTTCATTAATTGAAAGTCTTATACCAAGATTCTCTAGCAACAGTCACTCATATCTTTGTCACCTCACATACAGTGGACTCTTGCAGCACGCTATGGAGATGCTCTTGAAGAAGACATGAAAACTTTGTGTGGGTTTGGATATGGGCGTGCAATGAACACAAATAGCATTTCTGCCTTCTTTGTCTCCAGAAACTCAAATATATTTTTGCAAGATGCAGAATAACAGAGTTGGAAGGGATCTTGGAGGTCTTCTAGTTCAACATCATGCTTAAGCAGGAAACCCTACATTCACTTCAGACAAATGGTTATCCAATATCTTCTTAAAAACTTCCAGTGTTGGAGCATTCACACTTCTGGAGGCAAGTTGTTCCACTGACTAATTTTTCTGTCAGGAAATTTCTCCTTAGTTCTAGGTTGCTTCTCGTTTCCATCCATTGCTTCTTATCCTGCCCTCAGGTGCTTTGGAGAATAGCTTGACTCCCTCTTCTTTGTGGCAGCTCCTGAGATATTGGAACTGCTATTATGTCATCCGTAGTCCTTCTTTTCATTAAACTAGACATACCCAGTTCCTGCAGCCGTTCTTCATATTTTAGCCTCCAGTCCCCTAATCATCTTTGTTCCTCTTCTCTGCACTCTTTCTAGAGCCTTCACATCTTTTGTACATAGTGGCAACCAAAACTGGATGAAGAATTCCAAGTGTGGCCTTCCCAAGGCATTATAAAGTGGTATTAACACTTCATGTGATCTTGATTCTATCCCTCTGTTTATGCAGCCTAGAACTGTGTTGGTTTTTTTGGCAGGTGCTACACACCGCTGGCTCATATTTAAATGGTTGTCCACTAGGACTCCAAGATCGCTCTCACAGTTACTACTTTTTATTAAGGTACCACATATAATGTACCTGTGCATTTTGTTTTTCTTGCCTAAATGCAGAACCTTACATTTTTCACGTTGAATTTCATTGTGTTAGATAGCGTCCAATGTTCAAGTCTGTCAAGATCCTTCTGTATCTTAAGCCTATAGATAATACCGGGAACACCCTGCCAAATTCTTTCCAAGTGGAATGAAGTTGAAGCAATGTTATAGGCAAAGAAACACTCAGACATATCCGAGCAGTCTGCAGAAAATTCTCATTATCATATTTTCTTAAAAGGGAGCAAGTAACTTAACTTTTTTCTCAGTTGGAAGAGAAATGTCTTTTTCATATTCAGAGTATATTTAAGTTTCTGTAAGACTAAGGGAGGGGAGTTGTTGTTCGGAGTTCAAGTTCATTCTTAGAATGGAAATTTACTGGGTGATATTACTGGGGCCTCACTGTTCTTCAGTCCAAATTTCTTCATAGCTTTTTTTATTGTGAGGAGAAATGGGAGAAGGAGGGAGTACTACGTGTTCTATTATGAGTCCCTAAATGAGATAGGATTTCATTAGAATATATTTCTAATGAATAAACAGCTAAGAATATCTTTTTGGTTCAATATTTATTCATTCATTCATTCATTCATTCATTCACATTTATATACCACCCTTCTCCTGAAGGACTCAGGGCGGTGTACAGCCAAAACTAAAAAACATAAATACAAACATTAAAAACAGTTTAAAAACATTATAT
>JANHZT010007078.1:4698-14786 GCA_032468215.1 Stegonotus admiraltiensis | reverse complement strand
TAATTTGTTCCAGAGAGTGGGTGCAGCCACAGAGAAGGCTCTCCCCCTGGGTGTCGCCAGCCAACAATGTCTGGCCAACGGCACCCTGAGGAGCCCTCCTCTGTGCGAGTGAACAGGCCTGTGGGAGGTTAATTATGGCAGAACGCGGTCTTGCAAGTAACCAGGCCCTAAGCCATGGAGCACTTTAAAGGTGGTCACCAACACCTTGAAGCGCACCCGGAAGCCACCGGGAGCCAGTGCAACTCGCGCAGGATAGGTGTCACATGGGAGCATTTTGTTGCTCCCATAATCCCCTGTGCGGCCGCATTCTGGACCAGTTGGAGCTTCCAGGTGGACCCCAAGGGGAGCCCCATATAGAGACCATTGCAGTAGTCCAGACGGGAAGTGACGAGTGCTTGAGTGACTGTGCGTAATGAGTCCCAATCTAGAAAGGGACGCAACTGGTGTATCAGGCGGACCTGATAGAAAGCTCCTCTGGCCATGGCCGTCATATGGTCTTCTAAAGACAACCGTGAATCCAGGAGGACGCCCAAGTTGCGAGCCTTCTTTATGCTTGGGATGCTTGTTTAGCACTGTTTTAACTGATCCTTCTTGCTTAATTTTTTTAAAATTATACACTAGCAAGTGGTGTTCACATCACATTTGAATTTTACTCACCTTTATTATGCTGAAGGCTTCCTAGCTTCCCAATGAATAAGCCCCATTAGAGGAGATAATTGATAAAGCTTTTCCTTGGGATTGAAGCAGGGGTTCTACTTACCTTTACTACTGGTTCGCAACCGGGCCGCGCTCTTCTGTGCTCATTCTGATGGCGTCAGGGTCGGTAGGCGGACCCTCCCTCCGGTTTTACTATCTGTTCTATAGAACCGGTCCAAACTGGGGGCAACCCACCACTAGATTGAGGTGAACTGCAAGTAGAGGGAAAAGTTGAAGCTAATCAATACTGAATACTGAGTAATGAATGAGATGCTCCCATAGCCATTGGCCACTTTGGAATTGAGGTAGGAGAGGGAGAAATCATTGACATTTTCTTCCTCTTTGTGATTTTTTCCCCCTTGCTGAGAAAACTGAATGAGAGTGGCCCATCTTAGAATAAAAATGTATTTCTGGATTAAAATATAGAAAGTATTTGCCCGTTGCAAGATAGAATTTAATGTAACTGTGTGATGGCAAAGCTGCTTTACAAATGTTGGTCACCATATCATGTAGGTATCCACTCCAAATTGAAGATTATGCACATGTGGAACTGCAAAACAAATGATCAGGCTTCCTGGATATTTATAGTTATTAATGTATAAATCAACCCAAGATCTACAGAAGTAAGTGGAATTATGTATGCTAATTTGGCTGATTTGGCTGCAGGCCTTTAACCACTCACTCTTCAGTGTTCCTCTTAGAAGCAACTAAGTGTTTTAATGATTTTGAGCTCTGGCTGGAAGCCATACACCATTTACTCTGGAGTAGCCCTATTGGTATTTAGGAATGCTACTAGGTTTTTTTCCTCTGTATCTCCCTAATTTTTTAAAATTTGTTTACTACAAGTGATGTGAGAGAGTGGGAGGAAAAAAAAAACCCCGCCCTGAAAATAAACCATCACTGATGTACTGAAATTCTTTGGGCAAGATGTTGATGGATAATTGACACATTTTTTTTAAAAAAAATATTTTTAACTAGTACCATGCAGAAAAAGGTTATATGAATTTTTATATCCATTTATAACCATTCTAATTCTCTCTTGATGAAAGAGAATTTGCTTACAAAATTTATTTTGGTGAAATTCTAATGCATAGAATGTGGTAGAGGGAAAAACTTGGGAGTTTTTCTTCTCTCTTTTAGCTAACGAATATCACTTGTAGCACTATTAAAAGCAAAAGAGTGAGGATCAAAGGACACCCATAAGAAACTACTGCTCCCCTGTACATGTTCCTGTTTCTGAGCTGTAGAACTTTCTTTTTTTAAAACCCTTTTTGCCTTCTTTCCCTTTCTTCATTTCCTGTCCTCCTTCACATTTTTTCAATCCAAGCCAATTCCAGTCGAAACCAATCCAAGACACCAAGATGCCGCCTTGCAGTGCCTGGAGGCTGTGGGGATCTAGATGGGGGACAACAGGTTTTGGTTGAACCCTTGCAAAACTGAATGGCTTTGAGCCTTGGAACTTTGAGATCTGGGATTTAATATCTTTAGCTTTGGATGGGGTTGCACTTCCCTGGAGAGACCCAGTGCAGAACTTGGGGGTTCCCCTGGACTTACAACTCCTTCTCAAAGTGTAGGTGGTAGTCATGGCTATGAAAGCCATTGCACAACTTAGTGTTGTATGCCAGTTGTGCCCTTTTCTTGATCAGGGCACAACTGGCACACAACACTTGATGAGTCCAAGGTATCTGAGGAACTGTCTCATTCCAATGGATTGGCTCACCCCATCTGTGCCAACAGAAGGGGCATGCTGTAGACCTCATTGATGAAGAAATTTTAGCTGGCAAGGTCCAGGAGAAGAGCCTTTTCTGCCATGACTCCTACCCTAGGTGAGATCCATACCCACACTTCTGACTTTCCATAAGGGCCTGAAGACCTGGGTCTGCCAGTTGACATGGGGCCCCAATGGGAGTGCATCATGCTGGAGATTTTTATTTATTTAGTGTATGGCAAATACATGGACTTATAGTGGTTTAAATGTTAATGTCCAGTCCACCCAGCCACTAAAGGACAGGGTGGTCTATGTTGAAAAATCAGACATTGGGCCGTTGTAAGATGGACATTCAGACAGAACGTGATTGATATTTTGTCAAGGAGTATCACAGTCACACTGAGAGGTAGAGGCAAGACCCCACTTAAACAATGAGTTCTGGCAGACACCCTGTTGGGTACGGATTCTGTTCAGAGTTGTCCAATGCTCACGAGGAAGGTCAAAACCTGGTGTTCTGACCCAGCCTTAGCAGAAGCAAGAAACAGACTCCTTGTCACGAAAACCTCCTCTTTATTTACCTCTTGTTAATTAATTGCATTCACCCATTGAAAAGTCCAGGCAATAGTCCTTCAAGGAGTTAACTGCAGTAACAGACCTTATCAGTTCCTTGAGATAATTGCAAGGCTGTGAACTCCCAGCCGAAAGGCTGCAAATTAAGTTCTGGCAAGCAGTCTTTGTGGCACAAAACACAATGAGCAAAATCTTCAGATATACAAACTGTTGTCTCCTACGACAACCACTCCCCTTTCCTTCTATTTATTCCCCAGACAGGGAGGGACCATTCAGTGTCCACGTGTGCTTTGCTTCTCGAGTTGACTCCTTGTTCTCTGTTGTTCACCTCTCCTAACTACTCTGCACATATGTGCATCTGGAACAGGCCCCAGCTGGTCTTCCTCCTCACTCATATCAGCCTCCAAAGGCAGCTGACTCTCCAGTGGCTGGGAAATGTTGGACTGCCCTGGCTCTATCTCTGTGTCTGATGCAGAGGCATCCATCAGAGCCTTTGCCAGACTCCAGAACTGGCCTAAGTTCCTCCCCAACCTCCTCACTGTTTGAGTCTGCCGCCAGCTCTGCTGGCGGCTGGTGGGCCATAACACCTGGCACCTTTTGTGTAGGGTCATCTATGTAACTGCCTGTATCTGGGCGTTCTGCAGCCCATTTGGCTTTCTGCTGTGTGTTGATGTCAAAGTTGTTAGACAGCTGTTGAGTGAGTGAGTGCCAGAGAGGGTGTCAGTATGTAAGAAATTATGAGCTGGGATAGCCATAGCAACAAGTCAGCCAATGGGAACTGTTTGGTGACTAGGAAACAGGATCTGTTGTGAGCCAGGGGAGACAGCTTCTGAGTTCTGGTTCTAGCTTCTGCTGCATGGGTATTATACAGTATACATGCATCATGCTTTATATTATTTTATATAAAGAAGTTTCTTATATAAATGAATCCTGCTGAATTATTTACTTGTGTGCTGGTTGGATTGATGCAAACTCTAACAGAGGGCTTCGTGGATTTAAGCCTGCCAATTGATAGATGAGGAAGACCAGCATGCATAGGAAGAAGTGGGTTTTTCAAAATTTTGTTGTACTCCTTCACTAAGGCTTCCTGCCTTCATAGAGCTGCTGGTGCAATGTGACTCAAGACTGGGAGCCAGCAAGTAGGAGTAGATTTTATGCAACCGCTTATGATCGTCATTGTATCATTTAGTCTAGCATCGATCTTGCTAGTGTGGCAGCTATTAAACCAAACAGGGGTGCAGTATTCAGCTGTGGATGCTGGAGGTGGCTGACAGATTAAGAGAAGCCCCACCTTTCTCGGTGTGCATCCTACTCCCCTTCTTTTTCATTGAAAATAATAATTATTATTGTGAGTATTTGCTTTTGTTTTATTGGCTTTTAATGTTTGCAAACTGCCCAGAGTCGCTTCTGGTGATATGGGTGGCAAACGAGTCTAATAAATAAACAAACAAGTAAAAGCAATCTGGTGTCTTCCAGATATGCTAGTAGCAATTTCGGAAGTTGGTGACCAGTACCTCTGCAAGGTATGAGTTTGGGACAGCTATTGAATTGGATTGATCAGAACTGGGTTAGGTAACCTGAAAATCTGCCTGGAACTTATGATTCTTTAAATCAATTTTTGTAACCCCTGGTCTTGTCCAATCATGCCACTGAAATGTGATGACTATAGCTCTCAAATAAATGGTAGTTTCTCCCTTCCCACTCAAATCCTGGAAAAAAAAAACTTACTTTGCCCACATACATGCTTTGTAGTTTTGCATCATCATCATCCTTCTCACTTTGGCCATTTGTCTCATCCCTCCTAAAAGTGCAACACTTGGAGAAAGAAACAGGAAGCAACTAAGAATGCTGTTTGGGGGGGGGGGTTGCTTGTTCTGTTTCACAAGAATTAGTTCTTGCTTGAGTGTTTGAGACCAAATTTGGTTTCATAATAGAGAACATAAAGAGAACAAGAGCCTTGAATTTGCCCACCACTATTTAACACCTACTGACACTACTTTTATTTAAATTATAGCAATTTTTAAATGTGCATATTAATAGATACAAAGAAGTTATGCAAAATCACATCCTCTCTATTTTTAGTGATGCATTTCCCCCTTTTTAATATTGTACATTTTGTATGAGGGTTTTTTTTTCAGACAGTAGTGTATATCAGAAAAGAGATCAGGATGAGACTTCTGTAGATCATAATGCCATGTCCATCATTCTGAAATTTTCAAACCATCATGTCTGATCTCTCTTCAGTGTGGAATCACATTCTTTCGAGTGAACACCACTGCAGAGTGACATCAGAGGTCATTATCTTGAATGCCAATGGATAGACTATATTGTCAGTGCAGTGATATCTGGGGATTTCAACACATATACATTGTAACTAGACTTCATGCCAGGATAAGGAGCTTTGATTTTTTTTAAAGTGGGGAAAAGTCACTTCTTTAAGCACAAGCTTAGGGGTGGAAATAGAGCCATCGGTTATTGGACAATAGTTGAGTAACAATTCTTTGTCTCAGTGATTGAATAGGAAAGACAAGCGATGATTGGATTTCCATTTTCTTCTAGGTGTGTAGACTCCCTAGTCATAAAAAAAAAATCAGAGTTATCTAGCGGAGTTTCCAAATGCAACAGAAGTGATGGATAATTGAAAAGCTAGTTATCTTGAAGGGTTTTGTGTCATTACCTTCTCTTTTTTTGGGAAGGGGGAGGTGTTGAATAAATAGCTTTCTTATATTCCCCTGACCAAAAACATTTACTTTGTTCTCTGTTAAAATCTGGCCCAATTATGTTTGATGCTGACACTGGGTTTTGATTGTCATAACGACATTTCAATAGATAAGAAACAAGGAGTGACAGAATTGGGTAACAATTTATAAAGCAGGATTGTACATCTAATTCCCAATAAAAGACTATCAAGATTTCAAATCTCTTATAGAAATCCATGTTACAATCCGGGGAAGGGATTCCATGTTGGACTCCATGCAGTGGATGGTGTGCATTTTGATTCTCTATGTGGGGCTTTGCGGTTTCATGAAAAAACACTTCCCTGTATCTGCACATGATGAAAACAGCCTTATGGAAGAATTCAATTAGATTAGCAGCGACAAGCAACTGCTTGCCCCACCATTCCTGAGCAACAGTTTATTCCTAGGGTAGTGAGAAGGACTTGAGCCAGCGGTCAGCAAGCTGACAAATCTGTCTTCTTTGCTGGGTGACTGTCACTCAAATTGGGTGCCTGCTGATTGTTATGGCACTCCCTGTATTAACACCCTGCTGGGATAATTCTTTTTTATCCCTTTTGTTGGCCACCAAGAGGGTCTGCTACCACACTGCTGTTTTTCATCTTGTTAATTGAGTCATTTATTTCTTCAAAAGGTGAAACTTTATCAGGCTTTACTTGCCAAAATGTGAGAAGGCATTTTTAATGATACATCAAATGCTGGAAGCATGCAGGTGCCACGTTGAGGGGAGAATAATACATTTTAAAAAATGCTGAGCAGGAAAGTCAACGAAAACTGCCCAAGAAGATCTAAGAAAAAAAACAACTAATGAAAATCCCCCCCGCAAAAGCTACAGTTTATGCAAGGCTCACAATGTATCACTGAAAAATGTCTTATGTCTCTGCATAAAATTAATGTTCTGTCTGTCAGTCTGGAGTACACATTCCACAAGACTTATTGGAGATTATGAATGTTGCTTAGACAATGTGTAAAATACAATTAAGGCTGTAATATGCATATTCTGGGATATATCTCTTTATGTGCATTATCTCTCAGTGAACAATGGCTGGTTCTTATGTATTCTAATCATTTGAAATGTATGTAATTTTCAAGTTGACTTTAGCATTTAGCGTTTAGACTTATATACTGCTTCACAGTGCTTTACATCCCTCTCTAAGCAGTTTACAGAGCCAGCATATTGCCCCCAACAATCTGGGTCCTCATTTTACTGACCTTGGAAGAATGGAAGGCTGAGTCAATCTTTAAGGTGATCAGTGGGATATGTAAGGGTACCAACCTATATATAAACTTTCTTTGCATCAATAAGAAAAATATATATAAAAACATAGAATACTAAACAGACCCACTATGTACAACAGCCCCAAAACCTCTGAATTGACTTATAAACTGCTCACTTCTCTAATTGACCAGTTGAACTTCTGCAGTCCCAATATGCCTTAAA
Organism: Stegonotus admiraltiensis; assembly: GCA_032468215.1. NCBI lineage: Eukaryota > Metazoa > Chordata > Lepidosauria > Squamata > Colubridae > Stegonotus > Stegonotus admiraltiensis. Next base: position 7,636 of record JANHZT010007078.1, on the reverse strand, counting down.
GAACATTCTAACTGGACATAGAAATAATAATCTAGTGCCAAGTAACAGGGCACATGTTCTGAGAGAAGTTGATGGCTATATAGGAAGAGTTCCCCTGGTCAGCAGCTTCAGTGGCAGAAAAAATATTAAAGAAAGAAAGAAAAGAAAAAGACAAATGCCATATGGATCAGTTCAAGGAGGCCATGGCTTCCTGAACAATCAAGATGGCTGGTGGGATGGGGGAACCAAAAGACATTTTCATGAAGAGCAAACAAGCAAAATGCTGAAGCTGGCAGTACTGACAGAGCAGAGGGTGTGGGGGTGACTGTCAAAGGAATATGTGACAAACATGATTCTGAAGGGGAGGGGAGGGGAGGGGGACTGAGCTAGGAAGGATCTTGAAGCTTGAGAGCATGTAGCACAACCTGAGATTTGAGAGAGATGGTCCAAGGTAATAGAGACATAGAATAGAATAATTAATTGGATCTGAGATGTTCATAATTGCTAGAGAAGGGTTTAGGTTGTTGACTGTTTCATCAGGACATGCCTTACCTATTCCAAAGATCTTTTTCTCTTTTCAGATTTTGGCAGATAAACATGCTGTTTTGTTTTACAACAAAGGCCATTAAGAAACAATGCAAGCTTTTTTGAAGGACAAAAGAAAAATGAAGATTAAATAATCAGAATTCATTTTGTCACACTGTGCTGGCCAAGTAATGGAATCCAAATTCAGGTTAAGTTCAATATTTATTTATTTGGAAAATTTATATTACTGCCTACTCACGGCAACTCAAGGTGGCTTACAAGAAATAAAAACACAACATAAAAGAAATCAAATAATAAAAAATTAAAATAATAAAATAACCCCCTCCCTGGCAACAACACACACTCCTACCAGCCATTTAACAGGCTCTATCCTGTTCTGGGTCCCTAGGACCATGGCAAAACCATGTCATCAGGGCCTTATGAAAGAATGTCAGAGTGGGGGCCAGTCTAATTTATGGAGGGATGATGTTCCAGAGGGAGAGACCACCACAGAGAAGGTCTTTCTTCTGGGTCCTGTCAGATGTATCTCCTTAGGGCACAAGACCTGCAACATTCCTTGCCTTCCCACTATAGTGAGTTGGGTGGATGTGACCGGCAAGAGACGGTCCCTCGATAATCTGGTTCCAAGCCATGAAGGGCTTTAAAGATGACAATCAGCACCTTGATTACACCTGGAAGCCAATCATTAATCCATGCAGCTCCCCCATGAGAAGTGATACATGTGCACACCAAGGTCTGCACAAAACCATATGGGCTGCTGTATTTTGCACCAAGTGGCTCTTCCAGATGGTTTTCAAGGGAAGCCCCATGTAGAGCGCACTGAAAAAGTCAAGACAGGAAGTGACTAGCAGTGGTGGGTTGCCCCTGGTTCGCACTGGTTCTATAGAACCAGTAGTAAAACTGTCAGGATGCCCGGCCCACTGACCCTGATGTCACCAAAATGTTTCTGCGCATGCGCAGAAGAGCGAGTGCCCATGCTAGCTTTGTAAGTGCGTGTGCACGGCCCCGTTGCAAACCAGTAGTAAAGGTAAGTAGAACCCACCCCTGGTGCCTAGGGATTATTGGTCCAGGAAAAGGCATAATTGGTGCACAACCCGCAGTTGTGCAAAGGTCCTGCCACCTGATCTTCCTGATGACTGCCACCTGATCTTCAAGCAGGAGTCGCAAATCCAAGAGAACCCCCAGATTACACACAGGGTATGTTTGGGGCAGTGGCACTCCATCCAAGACCAAAGGTGGCAATTCCCCATGGACCAAAGAACCCCAAATCCAGAGCCATTTGGTCTTGACAGGGTTCTATTTCAACCCATTGCTCCCCATCCAGTCCCTAACAGCCTCCAGACATGTGAGAGGGAAGTCACAGCATTGCTTAACTCACTACAGGCTGAGTTATACAGCTGAGTATCATCAGCATATTGATGATATCTCAGTCCATGGTGATGGATTATCTCATCAATAGATTCATGTGGATGTTGAACAGGAGCAGAGAGAGTACCAAGCCCTGCAGGACCCTGTAATCAGTGGGCGAGGGCTGGATCTCTTGTTTCCTATTAACGTCAACTGAGAGCAGCCACAGAGGAAGGAAGTGAACCAGAATAGCACACAGCCCCCCACTCCCAACCCCCAAAGCGACTCCAGAAGGATACCATGGTCAAGGGTATCAAAAATCACTGAGAGTCACGTAGAGCAAGGATGGATGCATAACCCCATCCCATTCCCACCAGAGATCATAAAAAAGCACAATCAATGCCATTTCTGTCCCATATCCAGGCCTGAATCCGACTGGTAGGGGTCCAGATAATCCGTTTCATCCAGAAACCTCTGGAGCTGCCACACAGCCACCCTCTCAACAATCTTCCCCAAAAAGGGAAGATTGGAGACAGGTCAGAAATTATTCAAAGGATGGTATCCAGTGATGGCTTCTTGAGAAGAGGTCAGACTACAGCCTCCTTAATGTGCTGGGGCACTACCCCCTCCTGTAAAGGAAGCATTAATTACTGTCAGAGTCCACCCATCACGTATGTCACTTCCTGGGAAGCTTTCACAAACCAGGAGGGACATGGGTTTAAAACACAGGTGTTTCTGCGCATACCACCTAGGATCCTGTCCATTTTCTCAGGAGCAACAGCATCAAACCATCCCCTGATAACAGGGCAAGAATCTTCCCCAGGGGCCTCCACCAGATGAGCAATGATCCTAGCATCTAACTGGGAATGAAGTTGAGTGATATGTGGCACTTTTCAGTGGTGGGATTCAAAAATGTTTACTACCGGTTCCGTTGGTGTGGCTTGGTGGGCATGGCTTGATGGGCATGGCAGGGGAAGGATACTGTAAAGTCTCCATTCCCACCCTACTCCAGGGGAAGGATACTGTAAAATCTCCATTCCCTCCCCAATCCAGGGGAAGGTTACTG
>JANHZT010007076.1:27215-44190 GCA_032468215.1 Stegonotus admiraltiensis | reverse complement strand
GAATAGAATAGAATAGAATAGAATAGAATAGAATAGAATAGAATAGAATAGAATAGAATAGAATAGAATAGTTGGACACACAAGAAATTTGTCTTTGGTGCATATGCTCTCAATGTACATAAAAAGAAAGAAAAAAAATACATTCACCAAGAATCATAAGATACAACACTTGGTGATAGTCAAAAGTTACTAAATAAGCAATCAAATCATACTAGGAAATAAATAAAACAATATAAATCATAGAGATACAAGCAACAACATTATAGTCATAAATGAGAGAAAAAAGGTAATAGGAAGGATGAGAAGAATAATAGTAATACAGTCTTACTAAATAGTTTGACAGTGTTGTGGGTATTAGTTGTTTTGCAGAGTGATGGCATTTGGGAAAAAGCTGTCCTTGTGTCTAGTTGTTCTGGTGTGTGGTGCCCTATAGTGTTGTTTTGAGGGTAGACATTGAAACAGTTTATGTCCAGGATGTGAGGGGTCTATAGATCTTTTCACAGCCTTCTTTTTGACTCGTGCAGTATATAGGTCCTCAGTGGAAGGCAGGTTGGTAGCAATTGTTTTTTCTGCAGTTTTAATTATCTGTTGAAGTCTGTGTTTGTCCTGTTTGCTTGCGGGCCAAACCAGACAGTTATAGAGGTGCAGCTGAAAGACTCAATAATTCCTCTGTAGAACTGAATCAGCAGCTCCTTGGGCAGTTTGAGCTTTCTGAGTTGGCACAGAAAGAACATTCTTTGTTGTGCTTTTTTGATGACGTTTTTGATGTTGGGTGTCCATTTTAGGTCGTGAGATATGGTAGAACCTAGAAATTTGAAGGTCTCTACTGTTGATATTGTGTTGTCTAGTATTGTAAGAGGTGGTAGTATAGGAGGGTTTCTCCTAAAATCTACCACCATTTCTATGGTTTTGAGTGTGTTTAGTTCAAGATTGTTCCGGTTTCACCCACAAGGCTAGTTGTTCAATCTCCCGTCTGTATGCAGATTCTGTCTATTCCATACAACAGTCCTTTCTATCACTGGAGTTTGATTAGTCACACACTGGTTTAGAAGTATACAAGCATCTTTTGTCACATTCGAGCTTCAATGCTCATCGTGGTATGCTAAAAGGCTACCTCAAATAGTGCGTCAAGTTTAGATGGTCTGTAGAATTTTATTTCAGAAAATCCCACTTTTAAAACCGAAAAGAAAGTATGAAGCAATGACAGTTTACTGTTCATTAAAATTAGCCCCGTAAAGCTCTGTCTTCTTTGATGAGATGACATCCAAGATTTTAATCTCCTTCTGTATCTGATTCAGAGATGCTTTGATCTTGATGGGATTACTTTACTTCTTGGCTTTCTTCCATAGCAACATAAGACTGATGCAGACTGTATTCAAGATGGAGACGTGGGAAGCTGGACTGAGATCCTGCCAATCTTTTCACCTGGTGACAGTGCCTTTTGAAGTTAATCCTTTGGGTTTCATACCCTACAGACAAGCAGAATATGATTACTGGTGCAGGGTAGACTCTGCTCAACATTTTCTCAAGCTTTGTTTCGGAAATACAGATTATTCTCCTCTATGATCAATGCAAACCAAAGAGAAGTTTTGTTTCACCTTGCAGAGAAACATCTATTACAGAGCTGTTCATGTACTTTCAACATTGTTGATCTGACATTCCTGTTGCCATTATCCATCTTTAATAGATGTGAAGTAGCAGAATCAAGTCTGTTAAAGACATTGGAGGATTGTGATTACAATGGGATTGAAGAATAAACACCTCTGCATCACTAAAATGGACTTTACTCCATTATCAACTCAATCTGAGTGCACCAAGTATTGATAACGATGGGTACATTCATTATCAATACTGAATATTGATTCTAGAGCATTATTCACCACTTGCCGTTCCTGTCCTGTAATGAGTCAATCAACATATTGTACTATATAATTTTCTAAATAAGAACCAAATTTTACCAATGCTTAGTAAATTGTTTTCTTGTGAGGCAAATGTAATGGTAAGTTGGCACACTAGAAACACAATACAGAACAAAGAAAATAGTTCCATGCAGTCACAACAAAGTGATAACCTATTCTGTTTTAACAAGAACACTTTTCAGAATTTTCTACAAAACTGAAAATCTTTGCATTCAGGAGCCATATTTCTACTGACAGCTTTGCATTTGGCTTCAAATATTTTTCTCTTGAAAGCATCTGGCAAGCTGCCTTTGAACATCTCGCCAAGTGTTGTTAGCTTGCTTTAATGAAGGCTTCTTTACTGATGGGTGATATCTCCAAGTCTTCCTAAACCAAGAGAAAATCATAAAGCCCTTGACTAAAAGAAACCATAAAGCACTGGAAGAGTTAAGTATCATGGCCTGCCTTCTTGAACTAGTTTACAGGTAGTCCTCATTTAGTGACTGCCTTGGACAGCAACTTTTCACAGTTATGATGTTGATGAAATAGTAGCCTTGCAACCTCATTTACAATTTTCACAGTCTCTCTGTCATGTGTTCACCATTACAGCCAATTAGTATCAGCTGTCCTGTGCTTGACCCATTTTTGTCCAGCAGAACTAAAAGATTGCCTAAACAAGCTATCTCTTCCTGAGCTACCTTTCTCCACAGCAAAGTAAATCCTTAAAAAGTGCTCACTGCAAGTTTACAAACTCTGTTCTGTGGCCTTAAGTAGTTGAATAGAACTCTGGTTCACTGTTGCTGCCTGAAATTGATAAGACTCTAATCAGTTTTACAGTAAAGGCTTTTTGCATATTTTGTTTGCCATTCCTAGCTCACACCTGTAAGTGTGCTAGGCAGACAGTTAGCACTAGCACATTCCTTTCAAGCTGTTTGTGCCTGCTTACGTTTTTGTAACACCGTCCTATCTAATAAATGTAAATAAACATTAATTCTTGCAAATTAGCATGAGGTGAGCATTCCAAAGGGTGGGGGAATGGAGAGCAAGGGCTATATGTTTCATCCTTTTGCCAGGCTTCCTTGTGAGTTGATTCTGGAAATTTCCCTACTGTTTGGCTTTACCAGGATGAAGTAAAATTGTAAGCACAATCACTATCATGCGATTCATTTAGGACCACTTTGATTAACAACCAAGTTAATCAACTGCAGTTGCTAAACAAGAATTATTGTAATGACCATAATGCCATGGTTTGTTTTTTTTTAAGGGAGGCGGGACATCATCAGAACAGAAATACTTATGAAATATTATGAAGTAGGAATTTCCCTCCTAGATCTGTAGCACAAGATACACACTATACACATTAGTATACACACTAACAAAGTTAGTGTGGTGGAGAAAATAGGAGGAGGAAAGAGAATTTGGTATGTTTGCCATCTTGAATTATTTATAAAAAATAATAAAAGTGAGATATAAAAAATAAAATATCCTTACATTCTAAGAGATTAAAGACTTATTTTAATATCAATGTAACCAAGACATTATTAATTGCAGAAAATAACGAGTTCAAACTTTGATTTGGCCATGGTTTATTTAAACATGAGACTGCCTTCAAACATCACCTTGAAATTTCAGCTGGCCCAGAATACAGCAGCATGTGTGTTCAGTGGTTAGTTTTGGCATTGCCATATTACACCTCTGCATTATTAGTTGCCCTGTTTACTAGGAGGTTTCCAAGGGCATCTTAGTGTTCTGGTCACAACCTGTAAAGCCTTACAATTTTATATAGTTCAGAACCTGGCATTGTAGGGAATTATTTTCCCCACAATGTAGGGAATTTATGTCTACTCAAATACTAGAGTGTCTGCTAAAATCACTCCTTACCAGGAGATATGGCATGAGGGAGCTTGACGGTGAGCAAGCTCCATTGCAGCTGTCTTCTGGAACAGCTTGCTCCTTGAAGTGTGGATGGTCTCCACTTTTCAGACCTTCTGGAAGGCTTTGGGGACTAAATTGTAGACAGTGGTGCAATTTTCTATAATAAAACTATTATAAAATAATTACTATTATAATTAATTTATTCTAATGTCCTATTCTGCTTTTATCATGTACTTTCTGTAGGCTGCCAAGAATCCACTTAATTTCTGGTGGTCAGATCCATTTCATAACGAAATAAAATATTGTATCGTAGGAACCACAACTGCTGAGCCATGGTGGTGCAGTTGTTAGAATGCAGTATTACAGGCTAACTCTGCTGACTGCCAGCAATTCGATCTTGACCAGCTCAAGGTTGACTCAGTCTTCCATTCTTCCAAGATTGGAAAAATGAGGACCCAGATTGTTGGGGGCAATATGCTGACTCTGAAAACTGCTTAGAGCACTGTTTAACTTTAAGTGCTATTGCTATTTAGATTTGTCCAACAAATGATGATAATTGCAGTGGTTGTGGTTGTCATTTTACAACTTGGCTAAATTACAATCTTTAACCCAATTAATCATATGTTTTGGTTTCAAAAATTCTAAATTTACTTCCAGCAATCATGTTTTGCTCTTGTGGGCAGCTGACAAATATTGCTATGATTAATTCAGACAGACACCATTCCAAAAAACCACCTAATTTCATTTTGGATCTATTCAGGTGTATCCATGCTCAGGCCCTTAGATGTGCAACTGGAACTTGGAATACAGTTGCTGTGGCAACCTTTTCTCACTGCCTTAGGTAGCATTTAATCTACAGTGAATATTCACTTATGTTAAGGTCATTAGTGAGATAAACTCTTGAGACTACAGCTAGTGGAATACAGAATGATTTCCATCTATTTCCCTCTATTTTTTTGCCCAGAAGCTGTTAAAGTACATTTGAGTGAGTCTGTCATTACATTCCTGAACTTTGGCATCTTCACTATCAGCTGCTTACAGTTACAAATTCTTAAAAGTCTCATCTTTCTCCCAACAATGCCATAATAGCCCCCTTTTAAAAGGTATGGAAGAAGAATGAATTCTGGCTCATCAAAAACTAAACCCAAATAAAAATCAACAGTCAAATGTTACTAGCTTATATTATTCAATGAGGTCAACATAAAGTGCAATAAACAGCAACAGTGACTTTGAACTTCATTTCACTCTTTCTCCAAAGGAAACAAACCCTTTACACTGCCAAGCAGGATCTAATGGCTATTCAAGAAATCAAAAGAAATGTAAAGGGGCTTTATGAAATTTATGGATCATTGAAAAAATCAAGCCAAAATTTTCATTAGAGGCCAAAATTACCTTCTTAGATTACCTAATTATGTGAAGACCTACCTCTCTAGTGTAAGTTTTAATACTGAGAAAGATGGAAGGAAAAAGAGGACAACCAGAAGCAAACTGGATGGACTCAGTTACATTGATGATGGGTGCCCCATTGGAAGATCTGAAAGACCAGTCATGGAGAAAATCTATTGCATGTGTTTGCTAAGAGTTTATTCTGACTTAATCAGTCAATCATCAATTAATCCATCATTGCCATTCTTAATGTTTGTATAACCAGCAATGACAAAAACAATCCAATTATATGGTTTAGTTTTCACCTTAGATTATATGTTATAAAACTAGTCACTGTATTTTTTTTAGCTATGGGTTATAGTCAGTGGTGGGATTCAGCCAGTTCGCACCACTTCGGGAGAACCGGTTGTTAACTTTCTGAGCACTTTGGCAAACTGGTTGTTGGAGGAAATCATTAGGGCAGAGAACTGGTTGTTAAATTATTTGACTCCCACCACTGGTTATAGTATGGTGTGTTGCATGATGCCAACAAATTTTGGTATATTCACCACTCAAAAATAATATTGTTAAGTGTATGCTCTGCTTGAATGCAATAAACAACAGGTTTATGTAATCGAATTGATGGATATCTAGCAAACATCCAAGTAATACAAACATATACTGTACTTTTACTATGAGCATGTGAGCAAACACATTGTAGAGATATCTGCTAAATTGCAACAGGAGCTAAACACAACGTATAGGATATGTTGTGGATCTAATAGTAAAAAAATGTGATTGGAATAATGATGTCTGTAACAAGCCACATTAGTGTAAACTTATGATATCGGAATACATTTGATTGCATATAGGAAACACAGTGATTCAGTGAAGAAGCTTTCACAGATAGATGGAACGTATTTGTCATAATAAAAAAGAATAACTAGAGAAGACACATGGAACAACTTCAAAATAATAAAATTCACAAGGGAAAAGAAAAACAAGAACACACCACTCTTCCTGGATATCTAGCAAACATCAGCAGAGGAACTGAAAGCAAATTAGAAACTCAAGCCTAAAACAATCCACACTATCCAAGTGCTCCATTATCAAAATAATGACTGAACCTCCCACAAGAGGATCTGTGTAAGAACATTACTGAGACAAGTACAAATGTACTGCAGCAGCCCAAAACACCAGAAAAAGGAAACTACCTACTGCAGGGATGTCAAACTCAATTTCATTGAGGGCTGCATCAGGGTTGTGTTTGACTTGTGGGGGGGTCATATGGGCATGGCCAGGGTGGGTGTGGCCAGCTTGACATCACTCATGTCAGGAGGCACCTGTAGTGGCCCAGGTGGGGCTGAGGGGATCCTTCTACAGTCCTTTGCCAGCAAAAATGGAGCTCGGAAGGGCTACACATGGCCCTCCCGAGCTCCGTTTTTGCTAGCAGAGGGACCGCTGGCCAGTCCTTCACTATTTCCAGGGTGGCCCCGTGGGCCAGATCTAAGTGTCCTGTGGGCCAGATCCAGCCCGTGGTTCTTGAGTTTGACACCCCTGACCTACAGTATACAACATCTTCCAACAAACTAGATAACCATGTAACTTTATCAAAAAGTACCTGATTACTCAATCCACTGCAGCTTAACCAACGCAACTGCTGTGAAAAGGATATCACTGCCATACAGCCATAACCATAACCAACAGATTATGACACCCACATGGCATCACTGTGACACAGAAACCAACTAAAGCCCTGCAAAACATCATAAAAAGACACAGCAGCTCAAGAAGAAAAAACAGGAGACATCTACAACGCGCAGTGTAAGAACTATAACAACTGCTATGTAGGACAGGCAGGTAGAAGACTAGCAGAGCACATCCATAAACACCAACTAGCAGTCTGAAGACACAATGAAAACTCCTTAATCTTACAACACTTAAACAGGCTGAATCATAGTTCAACTATAAGAAAGTGTGAGCATCCTAGACCAAATTAAATCCAAAAACATGAGAGAATTCTCTGGAAGCTTGTTATTCAGAAAAATCAGCCAAAAGCAGGCACATAGAGATAAACCACATTTTCATACCATTACAGAGCACAGAGAGAATAAAAAGCCATGACAGAAACAAAATACCAAAACACCGCATTGCCAGGAATCAACACCTGGATAAACAGAGATTAGCACCAGAATTAATACCAGATAAACAGTCAAGCAGTAAATAATACCTTACTCAAGAAACTAACAAGGAGAAAACAATATCCCCATCAGCACTGACAGGGCAAGCTATTATATAAACATAGAGCAAATCCCACTCCCTTCTAGCATTTAGTCAGATAATAAAAAATCTGCAAGCAAACAACCAAGCTCAGAAAAGACCAAGGGCATACAATCAGAATGTAGAATCAGTGTAAGGAACAGATTCGGTCTACAATATTTAAGAATGAGAATTTGCGGAGCTAAAGGAAAGCAAAGAATGGTTGTTAAACCAAAGTGGAAAAACTATATATATTCTCAACATGAGAAAAACATTCATGGGATTTTCACTGCATGCCAGCGTAACAACCAAAGAAAGATGTGGAATGAAAGCTTTAAGCAACAAAAGGTGCAACAGCTGAACATCAATTTCTAACATCAATCAAGAAAATCCAAGAAACACACTGCATCTCTGTAAAGATAATCTATAGAGGAATATTAAAGAACAAGAAAAGTATTTTTTTAAAAAAAGATCAGCGTAACCACAACAAGGGAGACAATGGCAAAATGTAGATAAGTTCATGAAGGATAATGATATTTAAATGACAACATCAGAGTTGTTAAAGCAATGGTCTTTTCAGTGGTAACATATCGTTGTAAGAACATGATGCTGAAAACCACTGAGATGGAAAATATGCATACAATACTTTTGGAGAGAGTCACTAGTAACACCATGGACCATGGATTAATTAATTAATTCACAGTAATGCACTGATCGTACTGGTTGATGATCTCTGGCCAGAGTGGGATGGAGGTAGTGCAAGCATCCTTGTTTTCCTTGATCTCTCACCAACCTTTGAAACCATCACCCATGATATCCTTTTGGGCTGGCTGACAGTTTGGGGCTGGGCAGCACAGTTTTGCATTGGTTTGGTTCCTTTCTCCAAGGCTGATCTCAATCGGTGTGGCTAAGGAGTGAGAGGTTCAGTCCATGGTTGCTTCTTTGTGGCAGCTGCAGGACCTGGTACTCTCTCCATTCCTTTTTAACATCTACATGAAGCCTCATGATCATTCATCACCAGGGGTTGAGGTGAAGATTGAGGATGATAATCAGTATGCTAATGATACTCAACTTTATATTTCCAGCCCTTATGATCCAAGTGATGCTATTGCCACTCTCTCCCAGTGCCTGGAGGCTGTTGGGGCCTGAATGGGGGATATCAGGCTTCAGCTGAACCCTGGGAAGATCCAAATGGCTTTGAGTGCATGGAGCTTAAAGATCTGGGACTTTAACCAACTTAACTTTGGATGGGGTTGCACTACCTCAGACAGATCCTGTTCGCCACTTGTGGATTCTCCTAGACTCACGACTCCTGCTCAAAGAGCAAATGGCGGCCGTAGCTAGGAGACCCCTTGTACACTTCAGCTGTTACACCAGTCGCAGCCTTTCCTGGATCAGGAGTCCCTTCCTCAGTCATTCAAGCCCTGGTCATCTTAAATCTGGACTACTGCACTGCACTCTATATGGGGCTACCCTTGAAGAGCATTCGGAAGCTTCAACTGGTGCAGACTGCAACAGCGCTGGCAGTTTTTGGGGTCCCTAAAATGATCCATATTACACCACTGCTCTTCAAGCTGCATTGGCTGCCAGTCTGCTTCTAGCTGCAATTCAAGATGTTGGTTATTACTTTTAAACCCCTGCATAGATCCAGGCTTCTTGAGGAATTGTCTCACCTGCGCTGGCAGGAGAGGCATGCTGCAGGCCTTGTTTGTCAAGGAATTCCAGCTGGCAAAGTCCAGGAGAAGGGCCTTCTCTGCTGTGGCTCCTGCCCTCAGGAACATCTTACCTCCTGAGGTGAGATTGGCTCCCACCTTTTTGTCCTTCCACAGGAACCTGAAGAGCTGGCTCTGCCAGATGGCTTGGGGCCTTAATGGGAGAGGCTTGCATTGGAGGTGATCGTTGAATTAAAAGGCAATCTCACCTCCCCCCGACCCCTTGGACATCATGTTCCCTCCCTCCCCATCTTTTAACTATATTATATCTTGATTAGGATTTCTATTTTTATTATTTTAAAGATATTTATTAGGATTTTAATGTTTTAATGCTGGAAGCTGCCCAGAGTCATTTCATTATCAGATGGGCAGCAAAGAAATTCAATATATAAGGACTGTTAATGTAAACAAGAGTTGAGGAACATTTGCTCACGGAAACACCAGCAATTAAATACAACTGAATGCATTTGGCTAATTAGGGCGAAACACATTGTGTAAATCCAGGCACTGAATCAGGTCAGATCTCAGAGTTTGTCTAGCATATCTTAAGGATTAATCCACACAACCATATTTGGTCCAGTACAACATGAAAGTGATTGCTACTTTACTCAGGCCAAGATGAAAAATTTAGTGTAGAGATTGTGTCCCAGTGTTGGAATTCGTTTAAGACAGGGGTGTCAAACGAAAGGCCTGCGGGCCAGAGCCGGCCTGCGGGGTGCTTAGATCTGGCCTGCGGGGCTGCCCTGGAAACAGCAAAGGACTGGCCTGCAGTGCCTCTGCCAGAAAAAGCAGGCTCCCAATCTCTGTTTTCGGCTGGGACAGCCTCCTGCAACCCTCTGCCAGCTAAAACGGAACTCGGGAGGGCTGTGTGTGGCGCTCCCAAGCTCCATTTTCACTGGCAGAGGGTTGCAGGAGGCCGTTCCAGCTGAAAACGGAGATTGGGAGCCCATTTTCGCTGGCAGAACACTCAGGCCGCCACAGCCTCACCCCCTCATCACAAATGATGTCAAGGTGGCCCCACCCACCCTGGCCATGCCCACCCTGGTCCCCCAAGGTCAAACACAACCCTGATGCGGCCCTCAATGAAATCGAGTTTGACATCCCAGGTTTAAGGTTTATTTTACTAATTGTTTATGGGCTGTGGATCTTGCTCTAAGTCCTATTTAAAAGAAATTATTGTCACAGATACATTTGCTGGGAGAACCAGTTTGGTGTCATGTTAAGTAAGGCCCCAGGTTAGAAACAAAGAAACCATAAGCTCCAAATTTGCTTTAGGTACAAAGCCAAGTTTGTGACCTTGAGCCAGGCCCTCTCTCTTAGCCCTAGGAAGAAGACAATGGTAAATCACTTCTGGAAATCTTGCCGGAAAAAATTGCAGGGACTTATCCAGACAATTGCCAGGAGACAATACAAACTCAAAGGTGCACACACAAAATTGCTGAATGTTTATTTGATTTTATTTGTACAGCTGCCCAGTCAGCAAGCAGCCATATAACCACAAGACATACTAACAAAAATAAACAATACAGATGCCTTGTATTAAGCAATACGGCTTATTTGTAAGCTGTAGGCAGGATACTCGCAGTTCCCTTGTTACAAATAGCGACAGATAAAGGACGTTCAGGGATCTCTGTATTGGGGTGATGAGGAGGAGGAGATGAGTCTTGATTGATTCTCAAATATCAAATTGATTCTGAACAATAAAGTCCATCAGAATGTGTCTGAGTTACTGCCCTTCCTCCCTATCTTAATAATCATATCTGGCAATGTTTGTGTTGTGATTGTGGCTTGCTTACTAGATTGTAGACTGCAGATTCAGCCAGAATATGTAGATCTTGGCCGTGAACAGTGTCAGGTTACCCAGCTTTTCTCTCTGCAGACAACATAAGAAGTTTGGTTCTCTTCCAACGAAGAAAAACATTCTGGAGGACATTATTAGCCGTCATTTCTCACAGCATCCAAGCTAAGTTCCAAGTTTCCAAGAATCTGAAGAAAGCCCAGGTAAATAAAGCAGATGAACTTTTGCTGCAGAAGATGGTTCTTTCAGTAGACGTAGGCAAAACCTCTAGTCAGGAGTTTGCGTGAGATATTATGATTTTTTTGCTTTCTACATTGTACTGCAGCCTCATTGGGCAATGTCCTTATTTCCCTGTACTAATTAGGAACAGTGTGTAAGGTCAGCTTGCGTTTGGAAATTTAGATTTTTCTTTTTTAAAATTATAATCTCTAACAATTTGATGCTTCTCCAGCATCTTCCCACAGATTCGGGCAAGGAAAAAAAATTTGTAGCAGAAAAATGCCATCTTGTGGACTGTCCAGACTATTATATTCTATTTTAATTTTTTTAGACAGTTTGGTCATTCATCTTCTTCAGCCTTGGAAATCTGCATTTTAAGGTTAAAAAGAGGTTTTACAATCTGTCTTTTCTGTTTTTAATAGCATGTTAAGAAAAATTTCTTAAAGAAAGTAAGGCTACACTACAGTATATCACAGTACATGACCAGACCAAAGCATTAGAGAAATGATATCATTTTTTGTATTTTAATCACCTGAAAGGTGATCAAAGGCCTTTAGGGTATGGGATCCTGGTGTGTTTCACACCTCAAGGATTAGCACCATATGGAATTGGATACCCTACATAATCCCTCTCAAAGAACACCAATACATGACATAAAAAACCAGATAAGGAGAACCATGATGGCAAAATTATCTCAAAATAAGCTTCACCAAACTCACGGGGTATTACTTCTGGATAATTTCATGGGAGCTCTTTCAGCCAAGTGAAATCTATTTTGAAAATTCCAATAATTATTCCCACTGAACTCCTAGTGTTGAAGCTAGAATGTCAAAAGGAAAGAAATTTGTTGATCCTATTTCATTACTCGTCTCTTTTTCTGCCTTCCTGTAAATGAAGACAAAAATTGCATTTTCACTTGATTCACTTGAGAGCATAGCAAATCTCAGAATTATCTGGATGTTGCAGCAGTTGTTATATTCGCTCTGAAAGCCTCATTGCTCCCATGCTTCCCTCTGGCACCACATCACTGCTTCCTCTTGCATATCCAGTGATCTATATCTTCTCCCATTTCTGTTGCATTTAAAGCTTGTTGGTTTCACTGTCACCAATTGCACAATTAACCCTTCAGCTATCATTCTGACGGATTCATTTGAGGGGTTCAGAATGTGCATTTTAATACATATCTGATCATTCCATTAAGTCCCACACATTATACGAAGGCACAATGTGTTTCACCACAATTACTGAATAAATGACAATTGAACACAGATTGCAGTAAACCACAAAACAAGCAAATCAAAGAATGACTTAGTATGAGTCATGAATCTAGGTTGGCTTAACATGATCTGTGAGTCAACGTTGTGGGTTTGTGAAGAAAAAAAGATGTTTGGCATTATTCCCAGGCCATCTTGTAGAGGCCAAACTTTCATCACTTCCCATTTCCCTTCCTGTCAAAGAGGCAGACAAAGAAGGGAAACATTTCTCAGTACTCAGTAATCCTTTGTGCTCTTTGCAGGTAGTGGTGTCATGTTAACCTAAATGTAGACATAACAGTCCTGGTACTGCAATCAAGACATTTGCCAAAGCACAACTCATGCCGCACCTGGTAGACAATTCCATGCTCGCAAACTGAATTCTGTAGCTTTCCTCCCCTTAATTTCTAACTGCCTGGAATAAAATCAACCACATTTTATTTGCTAAAAAAAAAAAGAACAATAAATGAAGAATGAAAAGAAACGATGGGATCTTGACATTGCCCCCACATTGAGCAGTTTTGTAAAATGAGCGATAGTACATGCTAATCTGTATTGTTCTTTGTTATTCATTAAATTTAGATGCCACCCAACGACTCTGCTCTTAATTAAGCAGAGGTTGAGGGAGCTGGATGAAAATCCCTGTCTTTCTGTGTGCTTTCCCTTTTTCTTATGCATAGACATAGGCATAGTTTCTTTGAAGGAAGGCTAATTCTTCTGGGAAGAGTGAAAGAAGGTTCCAATGTTTGACATGGCAAGTATGTAGGATGAGACCCACGTTAGTCTAAAGCAGCCAGAAAAAAAAATACAGGAGTCTGTTAGCACCTTTTTTCATTAACAAAATTTATAAAAGGCAGAAGCTTTCATGAGTTGCAGCTCTTTTCACCAAATGCATCTAACACAGGTACCTTCTGACCAGGGGTGAAATCCAGGAGGTTCTGACAGGTTCTGAGGAACCGGTAGCGGAAATTTTAAGCAGTTCAGAGAACCAGTAGTGGAAATTTTGAGTAGTTCAGAGAACCAGCAAATGCCACCTCTGGCTGGCCCCAGAGTGGGGTGGGAATGGAGATTTTGCAATATCCTTCCCCCAGGAGTGGGGTGGGAATGGAATGGAGATTTTGCAGTATCCTTTCCCTGCCACACCCACCAAGCCATGCCCACAGAGCCGGTAGTAAAAAAAAAATGGATTTCACCACTGCTTCTGACTGATGTGTTTCCCCCCTTTCCCTGCATTAGCTGTATAATTAGATTTTATTAGAGAGCACAACGATCAAAGAACTTCAGAAGGACAGTTTTTAATCCTATGGAATTCTTAACAGAGAGTAAGCTCAACAGCAGCCATTATTATTAAATTAGCAGGTTTCCTGCAAAAGTATTCTGAACTTCTTGACCACAAAATGCTCTCCTTATTTTTATTCTTAAAAGGGCCTAAAAATCCTTAGTGAAGGAATGTCATTTGGTATGCATGTTCTGTTTTGCTGATTAAGACCTTCTTAGTATTATTTCAGTGAGAATTAGTTATTTCAATCCCGAGTTAGCCATTTCTGCCACCTTGTGGCAAACCTCCTGTTAATTCTTTAATATTAAATTTTCCTTCTCTATCTTCATTGCTTAATATTGCTTTTGCCTGGTCCAGCTTTGACATACAGGTTCCGTGTCCTTTTGTCTCTTCATGTAGGCAGGCTGCTTGCTATCTTGGAAGAAAACTGTTTTGTAAAAGGAGAACTAAAAGTGTCCCAAGAAGCAAATTCAATTTTCCAATAGCTTCTGTGGGCTAGATGGAATGTGATTTCAAAGTCTCATCCCCTTACTCTCTCTAGGGTTGTTGGCCTACAGATAATGGGAAGTCCCAAAGTCAAGTGTTGAGAAAGTGGAGAAAAAGCTTCACCTCTGGTTCCATAGCCCAAATGGGCCAAGCAGGTAGACTGGATGTTCCTTCAGTGATGTTCTCCAGAATGATTTTGATTGCACTCAGAGGAGCGATTTAAGATGTGTAGTCATTCCAGTTTTGGTTTTGATGAATAATAAAAATAGGTCCATTATTTCAACATGCAGCTCCAAAACATACTGAAATTCTTTGAAGTAAACCAACACAGCAGAAGTAGATAGTAACCCTAACAAAAGTAAGTAGAATCACTAAATATAATCTGATTATTTAAATTAAAAAAATAAAACAAAAACATTCATAACATTGCTAATATCAATTCGGTGATAGTACAATAGAGTCCAAATATATATACCCAGCTAGGAACAATTATTTTCAGTTAGAGGTAGCCATTGGTGGAATCTTAGCTGTGTTTACAATAACATATTAGGTAGGCCTCGCCTTGTGTAATAGTGAGTGAATCATTGTCTTATTGAAGATTCTTTTAATGGGAATAATGCTTCATTAAAACATGTTTTTGCTATAGCCTCAACTAATTATGGTCTGAGAAGCAGTAAGTATATTAACTAATTTTACCCAGAGACTAGGTTTAATATTTTTAAATGCCCATATTCTTTTGAAATATGTATTATTAAATGGAAATGATCAGCTAGATAAAGGTCTGTAGTGGAGACAAATTTCTTGTGTGTCTAACCACACTTGGTCAAATAAAGCTATTCTATTCTATTCTATTCTATTCTGTTCTGTTCTGTTCTGTTCTGTTCTGTTCTGTTCTGTTCTGTTCTCCTCTTTTCTTCTCAAAGGTGTTTTTCCAAAAGGCAACTGGATTTTTCTTGGGGGGTTTTTCCCCCCTTGAAATCGTTTCACTTGGACGAGAAGCTTTTTCAGAACTGCTAGAGCAGATCATTAATTTCTATCATCCTAGCAGAAGACAGTGCAAAAAATATCAGCAGCATCCTGCTCTTAAATAAGTTGTGGGTTCTTTCTTTTGAATATCCTTCTGCTGCCAACTGCAGTTGCCTGATGGGAATTGAAAGACAAGAAAAAAGATAATTCAGTGGTTTGCTGATTAAGGACACAAGAAACCCTATGCAGACCACAAACGAATTCCACACATATCTTTTTTTTGACACAGAAAGATGCAGGAAGAACTCAAGCCAGCTGCTTAGCCCTCCTTAGGCAAGTGACGTCAATTGGACACAACAAGGCTGGGGATTTTCCTGTTTTAATCTTCCCAGTTTGTTTTATTGTACCTACTGCCAATTTGAAACCATATGGAGATTCCAAAGAGAATACAAAACCCAAAGAAATATTTTCAACTTGCTTAAAGGACGGAAAAAGTCCTTTAGCATCAGTATTTGGCACTGAGGAGAATAACGGTTGGAAAAAGACTTGCCAGCTGCCAATGCAATCCAGAAAATAGGAAGGGAAAAAAGATGTATTAAAGATTGAGAAAAATAGTGTGACTCTTACAGGCTTGGGAATCTCCCTCACCCCTCCTGAATAAGATACACAATAAATCTAAAAGGATGAGCTAGTGCAGGGTTATCCAGCTGTGGCAACTTTAAAACTTGTGGACTTCAACTCCCAGAATTCCCCAGACAGGGTGTTGGGTGTTGAAGTCCATAGAACTTAAAGTTGCCAAGGCTGGACACCCTAATCTAATGCTTTAGCTAGAAGAAAACAGAAAATTACTCCACTTCTAATCAGTGGTATCACACACACAAAATAATTCTATTATTCTCTGAGTTGCATAACAATCCTACCCAAGGCAGATCTGGGACAGCAGGAAAGGGCAGAGAATTGATACAGACTGTGCTTCCTTTGTCAGGATAGAGAGAAATGGAATTTTTCCCCCTGTGTGCCACAATAGCTTGGCTGGTTTTGGGTACTCTTCAGCTTGACTTAGATGAATGGAAAAAGAAGTAATGTTTGCTCACCTGCTTCAGGCAGCCAACTGTCTGGAGCTAGTGCTGTTACCTAAAATCATCCACAAAATGTACAAGAAGAAAATCACTAGCAATTATCCAGGGATGTATGATCCTAACGTTTAATCAGTCTCCCAAAATGCACAAGTACCTTTTGGTAGCTCCCATCTGTTAAAAGATTTTGCAACAACAATTTTATCTGGAAATTAATTCTCCAGGGTAAGAAACCGCAGGAATGGAAAATCTCTTCCTTAAAAGTTATTCGTGATGCCTGTTGTAAACCGTCTTCTAACCCAGCCATCTTTTCACCGGTAGCCATAGCAACAGCTCTTTGTATTTCTTTACCCCGAACTTCTGCAAGGAAGTGTTAATTTGGTTGAGCTGGAGGTTATTTCAAGTCCCTGCTTCATTACAGTTTCAAATTACAGGCATGCATTAACTCTAATGATTAAAGTGACCTTTTCTGAAAAATGCTTCAAGTTAATCAGACAGAATGATGGGTGGTCCTTTGTTGAAACTCTTTGTCTTCGAGGAACTCTGTTTATGCATCAGCCTCCATCGGACAAATGCCCAGGTCAACCTCAATAAAGCTATCTTTGTAGCAAGCACCAAGCAGTACTCTACGTATCAGGCATCCCCAGCTGGAAGAGCTCCCCAATTCAGCCAAGTTAAGAAATACAAAACATCTTCCATTCTGTTGCCGTATTAGCTGAAATTGGCAATTTTATGTGGTCAGCAGTAGTCAGTGACCAAGGAAACCTATTGTAGGAAGTTAGCACCCAC
>JANHZT010007076.1:13904-27079 GCA_032468215.1 Stegonotus admiraltiensis | reverse complement strand
ACATGTGACCATCAGCCAGCAAGGCTAGCTAAGACCCCCACCCCTTGGGAGTCTGACAACCAATCAGGTTACTCTTTTGTGGGCCCCAGGAAGTTAAAAGCCAGGGAGAGCATAAAAACCCAGGGACTGTCTGTATCTGCCCTTTTCTGTTCAGGAACGCAAACCATGTGATCCTGTCCACCATTAAACCATCTTTCCAAGCAGTCTCCATGTTTCCAGTGTCTTTCTCCTCACTTGGAGCAGAACCCAGAAGGATATTTCTTCCAACTTTATCTTACACATATGAAACAATTGCAAACATTTGAGGATGGCAGAGGGAAGGTGGGTGTGAATTAGCAAAAACACCTTGTTCTGTGGCTGGTCATAGTAATCATCATCAGAAACCCACTTGATTACTGTTTATCTGCTATATCAGTTACAGACTACTGGATGTCCTCTAGGTGTTAGGAACTTGGATTCCCATGAGCCTCGACCAGCTATATGTGGAGGTTATAGTCCAAAACATACGAAGAGCAGATGTTGGTCTTGCAATAGAAAAAACTTGTGGTGCTTCCCAGCTTCTGGAATGCTTCTCTCCCTCCCAATCTGACCAGAATAAAATGAACATCAACTTTGATAACAGTACAGATTGTCCTTCAAGAGGGGGACTTTTAAAGATTTGCTTTTAACAACGGATTCTAGTAAGTGCTGTTGCATATTGATCTTCCAATGCTGCGATGTTAAACTTACAGCAAGCAGGGTGTAGGAGAAGGTTATATAAATGAAGACATAAAACAGAGGAAGGAAACTAATAATGGCCTGATGTTTCTGCTGTCAGACCATTTCCTCTTGGAAGAAATTATCTCTTTTCCACACTGGCTGGGCGACTTTAGGAACATTTCAGTTACACAAAATCAGCTGGAAAGGGTTTTTCTTTGCAGAGGCTGATTACTTGCTTCTTCTGTGACGGAGTTTCCTTACAACTCCATAGCGGGGAAAAATAGCATCTGATTATCTTACCAGGACAACTAGATTATAAGGTTCTGTTGTCTGACAGAAAGTTTTCAGCTTTTTGTAGCTTTTCTGCATTCTCTGAATGTTGACCTTTGGATTTACATTCATTCTTATTACATAAAAATGCTATCATCACTGTCTGTCTATATCAGAGGTCCCCAAACTTGGTGGCTTTAAGACTTGTGGACTTCAACTCCCAGAATTCTCCAGCCAGCTATGCTAGGGGACCCCTGGTCTATATTCATGCTCGGAAAAGCCACGATTGTTCTCCGGATGATCTTTAAACTGTAAGTTTTAGATTCAGACATGTAGGAACTGTAACTGAACTAGTTGATCCCAAGTTTGAATAATGTTTCCAGCATTGGAGATGTAGGAAGTTAGCACCCACCCCTTTCCTGGAAGAATGAAATATTTTAGGAAATATTAAAAAGGCAGAATATTATATTTCCCTGGATGAGAAATGGAGAAACATGTTTTAAAGACAAAGCACCTTCCTGCCTCCTCCCCCTTTGTTAATGGGTCAGAGGCAGAAACTCAATCTTTGACAATAGGACCCATCTGCAACACAATAGCAGCAGAAACTCACCACATGGCACCTGGGAAGATTACATCAGCCAGCAAGGCTAGCTAAGACCCCCACCCAATGGGAGTCTGACAACCAATCAGGATACTCTTTCTAGGTCCCAGGAAGTTCAAAGCCAGAGAGGGCATAAAACCCGGGGACTCACAGCATCTCGGCCACTTTTCTATTCAGGAACTCAAACCATGTGATCCTGTCCACCATTAAACCATCTTTCCAAGCAGTCTCCATGTTTCAAGTGTCTTTTTTCCCACTTGGAGCAGAACCCAGAAGGATATTTCTTCCTACACAGAAAAAGAAAGGCAAAGCCCCATCGTGGTGGATTTAGTTTGCATTTTGCATGTCTTGTGAATCCAACCATTTTTTTTATCATGTTTATGTAAATTGTGATTTTTATGGCTTAGGATAGAGTCAGTTAAGACTTACTTAGTCAACCACAGTTAAATAAACGTGGCTTAAAGGATGAATGAACCAGACAAACATGGAACTTGGATGCTGGCTTGTGCTAGATGAACAGGAGAGGGGAATCTCTATTGGGCAGCCTGGATTATTGATACGTTTTGATAGCAGTTATTGTCCCAGAATATTTATTTCCCAAATCTTTATTTTGCACAGAATAGAATGCAGAGTTAGTAACAAGTTCACACATAATATGTAGTCATATTGTGCTGTTTGGGATTTTGATCCCATAGTTTATTGATCACTCATCATTCTAAATTATAAACCATGTTCTCAAATCTCAATGAATGCATTCATACATTTATCTAAGCCATTTTATGGTTTATTTTGTCTTAGATTAGTACAGGTTCCAAAGTTAGCAAAGTTAGTTTATTTAACCACTGATGGATATGGTAGAAAAAAAAAAGACTACTGCATGGATAGGGCCAGTCCAGAAATACCAATTTACTAGTAATTGTTGTCCTTGCCACATCTTTCTTGTATGAGCATATTTACTAAACTTTGGGTTGTAGCCGATTCCAATCTGTGTTTTATAATAATGCCTAAAGCAGGGGTTTCTAACTTTGGCAACTTTTAAAATTTGTGGATTCCAAGAATGGACCTCAAATCCCATACTGGCTGGAGAATTCTGGGAGTTGAAGTCCACAAGTCCAACAATGTTGGACACCTGTGGCCAAAGGGGATTCCAGGAATATACTTGGAGTTTGATTACCACAGTGGGTAGAAGGAGAACAAAGATCATGATATGTTAATATTTGGCAACTAGAATTGAATTTTTACTAGTACAAGAGATGAATCAGTGATATTAGAAATAAGGTCATAGATTATACTTACTAAGTTTCATTGATCTCAGCATTTCTAATCCAAGCTATGGTGACATTATTTTTTTTTAAAATATAGTTTTATTGAAGTTTTTTTAACAAGATAAAAAATACAAATATTAAAAAGAAAGGCAGGGATTAAGAATAGTGAATGAGTAAGAAAGGGGAAAATGAAAAAGGTTATAAAGATGTAACTAGCTTCCAATCCTTTTGACAGTAGTTATAAATGCATTTATATTTTACTCTCCCTTTCTCTAAGGTCACATCGTAATTTCCTTCTTTCCATAAGTAACCCTTTCTAATCCTCAAGCCCATAAATCATGAGTTCATTTTTCAAGTTTTATTTTCAGCAAAAAGCCCATAAGGGTTTTCTAGTCACTGATAAATGTAGTTGGTCTTTTTCAAACCAAACAAATTAATTTTGGCTGACATATTTCCAAGATCAGAATGATTTTGATCTTCAGGTTGGTTGGTGCCTTGAAGGCCCACCTCTTGCCTTTTTAATTAATCCGTCCTTGTTTTAAATGCCTCATTTTACTGAAATATTATAATTTTACATGGTTTTTACGTTTTGAGTTGTACACCACCGAGTTGCCTTGTGAGTTAGATCTCTAAATTTATTAAACAAACACATCTAGTGTAGCTTCAACAACCACACCAGTATGTACAATACTATGAACTGATAGTTTAATTCCAGAGACTAATTGTTCAGTCTGTTCTGACCCTTCACCCTGTTTGAGAATTTGCAACTCATCCAAGTAGTAAACTGAAGGCAGGAAATATGGCCCTATTATCACTAATGGAGACAAAATAACATGCTGTCCCTCTCCTTTTTATTGTATAATTCCTCATCAAAAGTGAAGGCCAGTCATTCTAAAGAGAATGGCTGTGTTATGCATATGATGCTTATGCAAGAGAGGCTTTGGGCAAATTGCTCATGTCTGAATCATCTTCGACTGAATCTATATCAGCTTTTCATGAGCAGCACCTGTGGCAGATTTCTGATACAGCATTGGGAACAGTGGGTCTTCTTCAAAGCTGAGAACTGTCTCTGGCTCTTTTGCTAGAGGGCATTTTCTGAGTTAAATGTGATTTGGCATTTGCTCTTGCTGGCAGAGTAAAAACTCCAACCCTTTATTTTCTTATTATTTCAATCAGTGAGCAATTTATTTGTCACATATTGACATAATCAGAAAAGACTCATCAACTTGAATTGTTATATATGGCATTTTTTGCACTATAAGACACACCAGATCGTAAGACGCACATTAGCTTTAGAGGAGGAAAACAAGAAAAAAAAATTCTGACTCTGCTTCCCAGCATCCATCTGGCTAGCATCCTTGCAGCAAACAGCAAACAGCCTGGGTCAGCTTCAGCACATGGCTCGTCAGGGCTCCACTCAGTTGTGCCAACCACCAGTCAACTGAGCTGAACTGCCGCCGGCGCCGGTAAACACTGGAACCTTTGCGGCAGAGCAGCTGATTGGTGGTTGGATCGGCCACCTGGAATACCGCTGATCAGCTGTTCCAGGTGGCGGGGATCGCTGCCGCTACTACCCATCACCACCACCACCGATTGCTGTTCTCACTGATCACTGCTGCCCAATGCTAACATTCAGCGGCAGCGATCACTGGCGGCAATCCCCGCTGCCTAAAACAGCGGATTGACGGTATGCTGGGAGGCAGATCCAACAGCCGATCAGCTGCTCGGCAGCAAAGGCTCCAGCGTTCCCTGGCGGCGGTGAACAGCAGCAGCGGTGACAGGCGGCGAATGCTGATGCTGCACCAACCCCCCTCCTCCCACCGCAATATTCACTTTATAAGACAGACATTTCCACCCACTTTTTTGAGTAAAAAAATGTGTGAAAAATACGGCATTCTGATTGCACCTTTGTGTTATCTTGTGCAAAAAGGAGTGTGTGACAGGAAAATGTTGATAAAAAGAAATCGAGGGTTGCTAGGATCACAGAAAAATAGCTGTGTACTATTTAAGAACTACCTGCTTGGCATTTAGTTCCAGACTATGTGCAAATGTTTCTTTCTAAGGTGCCTTTGTTTGTTTATAGGCTTTCTGTATCATCTGCTAAATTCATGTCTAATTCTGATTTGTGTGCTACAGTACTCAAATCAGCCTCTTGTTTATTTGGAGGCACTAGGACTACTATGTTTTGACTTCTAAAACAACTGCTAGGATAGAAACAGAATAACAGAAAAGTCAAAAGGGACTTTGATCTTCTAGTCCAACTCTAAACCACTCTGGACAAATGGCTGTTCAAGCTCTTTCTAAAAACCTCCAGCGATGGAGCACCCAGAACTTCTGGAAACAAGCTTTCCACTGATTATTTTCACTGTCGGGAAATTTCTCCTTAGTTCTAGGTAAGTTTTCATCTGTTACTTCTTGTCCTGCCCTCAGATGCTTTGAAGAATAGGTCAAACCCCTCTTCTCTGGGTCAGCCCTCAAATATTGGAAGACTGCTATCATGTCACCCATAGTCCTCCTCATTAGGCTAGACATACCCAGTTCCTGCAACTGTCATTGTTTGTTTTAGCTTCCAGACCTCTTTGTTGCTCTTCTCTGCACTCTTCATAGAATTTCAACATCTTTTTTTTATCGTGGTGATGAAAACTGGATGCAGTATTCCAAGTGTGGTCTTACCAAAGCAGTATAAAGCAATACTAATAGTTCACATGATCTTGATACTATTTGTCTGTTGATGCAGCCTAGACTTTTTTGGCAGCTGTAGCATACTGCTGGCTCCTTGATTCCTCTTCCAGTTACCGCTATTGAACCAGGTACCACCTATTCTATACATGTGCATTTGTTTTTTCTCACCTAAGGGTAAAATCTTACTTTTCTCACCACTGAATTTTGTTAAGTTTCCTAACCTGTTTTCTCTGTATCCAATGATTCCCCAATGAGATGACAGAATGCCCTAGAAACAGCATCCATAACTGGAGAAACCTCAAAAAGATAACCTCCCTCATCCAGAGAATTATTGCCAGAATATATAAATTTTTGTCTGAATTGTTCACTATTCATGTGCATAGCCATATGGATAAGTTTTTTTTAAAAAAGGAAAATAACCTCCAACATTAGAAATAAAACTGGCTTTCAAATGTCTTTGGGCTAAGATTTTCAAGCAGGCCAAAGTAAATAATCCTAATTCTCCAATACTTCTTTTTCTTGGGACTACAATGCCATCTCTCAAAAGAAAGGCTTTTTAAAGAAAATATGTTAATAACAGAAGTATACCTATCAAAGGATTGATATTTTTAACAAATATTTTTTTTAAAAATTCTTTAATATTTTGTACAATCCAAAGGTGCACAGGCTGCCATTCAAGCATTTGGTTTAGGCGTATGTCCAGATCAAAACAGCAAATGGGATAATAATATATTTTAAAATCCCAACAAATAAATAAATTATTTCACATTGTCTTCAGTACTCCTAAGCACTTTTAATTTCTATGGCATTCTTAGAGCCTGCTTTAAGAGTTCAAGATCTTTCCGTTTGCTTGTATTCACTCTGACACAACCATATTCCTCCAGTTGCAAAGGGATGTACTTTTCAATCACATGTGAGTCCTGTTCGGCAGAACTTTTAAAGAGCTTTACCCAAGATGGCTTAAAGTTCCCTCTGAATCCCAGAAAACGAATGTGCTCTGAAACAGACAAGAGGAAAAAAAAGTCTAAATTATATTTGACATATTATATTTGTCTAGAACTCTGCACTTTGATATGGCCCAAGGGATAATCAATAAAGTAAACTCTATGTTTGACATAATTATTCTCAACAGATAAATTATATCATTAAAAAACAAGTCTTTTTCTGGTAACACTGCAGATTTCAAAAATGCCCAAATCTCATAAAACACACATCAATCCTAATTTGCACGCTCCTTAAAATTTGATTTCAAAAGTTGTGGGGGAAAAGTGTACAAAAATAAACAAACCTGCATTGTGAAGATTTGGTGGTTTTGCTGTCCCCAGGGTCATTAAGGCTTGAGAAATGTTAAGGTCTGTTATGTTCCCTCTGCTGGTTAACACAACTAAAGACCTAAGAGAAAAATGCTGATCAGACAAACTTGGGAGAGCAGAGACGAACAATGATTTACTGCAGCTAATAAATATGAGTCATGAGTGGGAGATTTTGAAAGCTGCAAAAATAATTTCAATATGTTTTGAAAATAATAAACTCTTTTACACATTGTGCTAACACCTAATATGGCACGCTCTCTATAAAATACTAGAACTTCTATTTTCTTTCTCTTTAAAAAAAATGGGATCTTTTTGTGAGTAGAAAGAAAGATGATTAAAATAAGTGATGAGGTCTTAAAAAGCCAAGGAGAAACAAAAAAGATTTTGGAAATGTTTAATGCTGTCTGTCTTGAGATTTCCCATCTATTGAATGCAACTAAATCTACAGAACAATGTGTGCATATGCACAATTTTCAAAACTGATCAAACTGCAGAATTATTTCTAGCACAAGTTACACATGACTAAGCAGTTTTAATAAAAGAGCACTATAGTTCTTCCAGCACTCTGAATTTTAAAGAAACGACCAGTTCACAGCAATAAAGAAAGGTCTCCGCTCCTTTACAAAAGCACCATAACTATTCTAACAGCATTTGGGGGGATTTTAAAAACAAATGCTACATTTTCATTTCTCTGTCCACTTAGGTGACTAGTTAGCTGATGGATTTATACTATATTGACCTACCTTTGGGGAATTCCAGTTTTTATATAATTTTCTACGAGCTTGATCTTCTCTACAGGAAAGAAAGTTTCTTTTGTTACTTTACCCACACAGGCATCAATGACTATGGCAAGAAGGCCCACCTCTTTCAGTGGAAACTTGACACCATTGACCTGAAAGGAAAAACCTCTTAAATCATTAGTTTTCCCATGCCTCTAAGTCATTTGTAAATACAGTAATCTTCTGCCACTAACAGAATGCTCTTGCATTTGCCATGCTTTGGCTTATAAATGGCAACACAGGTAGCCTTCAAGTTACAGCTATTCATTTAGCAACTCTATGAAGTTACCATGCTGCTGAAAAAAGTGACCAATGACCAGTCCACACACTTATGACCATTGCAGTGTCCCTACAGATCAAAATTTGGGTGCTTGGCAACTGCCATATATTTACAAGGGTTACAGCATCCCAGAGTCACATAATCACCACTTGCGACTTTCACAGTCGACAAACAGCCAATGAGCAAGCCAGGTTTTCTTAAGGACCCTGAGATTCACTTAGCAACTGCACTAAAGATAACTGTAAAATTCAATGTGACTCACTTAACAACCACTTTGTTTAGCAATGGAAGTTCCAGTTCCAACTGTGGTCATATGTTGAGGACTATTTGTACTGAATTTCTGGCTGTGGACAATTACTATTGATGACCCAGCAAGAAACTACTAATGGCCTCCTTTTAAAAAGTGTGTTTTATGGCAACCACGTGTGTGTCCAGAGGACACATGTTGGACCCTGGAAAAGAGACTTATTTGCAGCCTTGTATAGATGATTTTACTTAGAATTTTTAATGGTAGATCTATCACTGCAGTCTGCAGTTTACGCCTTCCTTTCAATAGTCTTGTGTTTTAAATAAAACTCTCACTAGTAAACCCTCAGTCTACTTCTTTCCCCTCAATCCTGAATTTTGATCACAGTATTGGGATAATGCTTGCATTAAGCTCTAGGACATAAATACTAGTTAACGGAAAGATTTACATTGAAGTTCTGTATTTAGAAGTAGAAAAATGGAAGGAGATAAATTAATGCTACCTCCACCCCCCCCCCCCCATCATTTAAAACAATTGCTTCTCTTCTAAGGATGTAGAGTATTAAAACATCACTATTGTGTGTTAATGTAGAAATTCTCCCATAGAAATTCATCAAAGGCATTCTGAAAATTCATATATATTCAGCAACAGGAATGCTGAAAATGTCAATCCCCTCACTTATTTTTTTTCTTTCTCCTGTTTGCAAAAATGTGTGATGCTGATTAAGCAGTTAGAAACAGAACAGATCCAGTTTGTGTGTGTGTGTGTGTGTGTGTGTGTGTTAAATCCAGCTCTCTTCCTTATAGGACAAGAGACTAGCTTGCGTCCATTTTATCTTCTGTGCATCAAACTGAGATAAGCCTGGGAGCCCTCCTTCAATCCATGCTTCACAAAGACTGCTTGGTCTGCTTCTCATCTATTGTTTTCTTTGTGTATCAGGCAGGGTGGGCAGCTAGCTTACAGCAAACACTTTCCTTGTTTCACTAAACAAGATCTTCTTTGTTCTCTTCATGAAGCAGCCAGGAGATGAGTCTCTGGGCTGGCCAGATTCACAGGCAGCCTCACCCTTTTCACAAGGGGAAGTAGTCTGTGGCCACAGCTTCTCTCGGAAGGCAGGCAAAGATAACTCATGCCTGCCAAAGCAGGGGTGAGGTTCTTCATCTCTGCCCTAACCATCTACTCTCGAATATCTACAAGTTTGAAAGATAAGCCTCTCACACTGAAAGGAAGGTAACGCCCAGGAAGAGTACAAGAATACTTACAGAGACCGAACATTCTTGTGATTCTGAAGTTTGGATTTTCACAAAGATGTAGGTTTGATGAGGATCGCTGGTAAATACCACCTGAATGTTAAGGATACCATATATATTTAAAACTAGTAATTTTTAGTATTATTTGATAGTTCATGTATAAGCGTCCATATAAGTTAAAATGAGAATGTATTTTTGCTGAATCAAAGGAAAGTTGTTAAAAACATCTTTGAATTAAGATATAGTGGTCCTGGGATGTACCGGATCCTGTACAGATTTGCACATTGGTAAAATCCTGTTCAATTTTATATATGTATAAAACCCCCATTTGTCATTTTATATATGGATAAAATTACATTCTGGATACCCACTCTTACCATATTATAAAAATAATATAAATGGACTATAATTTTTCTAAGAAAATATTTTTAAACTCAGAAATAAAGCACTACAGAAAAAAACAGTCATGATACTGTAAAATAGTACAAATAGAAAAAGTCTCTACAAACAACAATAAATTATTTTGTTGGCTTCTTTCTTTCTACATAATCTACCATTATTTTCTGACAACCATCGTGATAAATCAGGGGAAGCTATCTATAGTAACCATCAATTATTTTGGATTTTGTACTCCAAAGCCTAAATTAGCAAAATTCCTGAGAACTGTAGAAATTATAGTGTTAAATATCTGGGGAATTACTTACCTTTGCATACAAAAGTTCACCTAGGGCTTGAGGTAGTTTACAACTGAAGCAAAACAAACAAACAAACAAAAAAACCCCCGTAATAAGAATAACCTATGGCCGTGGTGGCGAACCTATAGCACGGGTGCCACCAGTGGCACGCGAAGCCATATTGGTGGGCACGCAAATGTTGTCTAGCTCAGCTCTAGCGCACATGCGTGCACCAGCCAACTGATTTTCAGGCCTTCTGGTCCTACCAGAAGTTGGGAAACTGACTGTTTCCGGCCTCCGGAAGGCCTCCGGAAGGGATGGGGAAGGCTGTTTTTGCCCTCCCCAAGCCTGGGGAGGGGGGGGAAACGGGCCTATCGGGCCCACCATGCCATCACGTGCCAAAAGCAGAGGGAAGTGTGGGGGGCTCACGTGCGCAGGTGCAGGAGTTGAATTATGGATGTGGGCACCTGCACCCGCGACCCTCCACGCTCCCCCCGCTTTTGGCACGCAATGACGAAAAGGTTAGCCATCACTGATCTATGGCAATCTTAGTATCAATGACACCTATAACCACTACAAAATAAAGTTTTCAAGGGATTCTTGAAATCCAAAATGTTGTTGATATCCTTCACCCCAGAAGGCAAAAGATTCCAAGGTCAGGGCAGCAGCTAAAAAGGCCCATCACCTAGCTCTGCTACCACTTGTGGTGAAAAAAACCCCTCTGCATTCCTTTTCTTGAAGATCACACAAGGAAGCTACATCTGGGTGGGAAAGATGATTTTACAGGGATCTTGGCACCAAGTCATGCAGGACTTTAAAGAGGTAACCAATTTTGAACTGGACCTGGAAGCAAGCTGGTGACCCAATGCAACAATTACCCTAATTAGCAGCTGCTATACTTTGCTCCAGTTGAAGGTCTCAATTGTTTTCAGAAGCCACTCCTTGTTTGTTAAGTAAACAAGATGATAGGAACACATCCCACACATATTTTCCTTGACAAATATATTCGATTCTTTCTGCAACTCACCTGCCAACATGATAAGATAGCCATGGGATAAACCATTCAATATTTACACATAATCTTACCTCTACAATAATTTCTCACCTGGTCTGAGCCACATTTCTGACAGACGTTAGTTATTTTTGTGGGCATTCTTTTCACAGCAGTTGGTTTCTGGAAGTACTTTGGATAAGCATTTGCTGAACAGTTACTGTAAGACTTTGACTGAAAGCTGGCCTGTATTTTCACTCTTTCACATCCCTGAGATGAACAGTAACTGTGCCCTTCTCTGTGATATTTGGCTTGCAGGAACAGAAACAACAGCCTGCCGAGGAATACAGAAGTAGGATAATATCAAGCAGAGCGCATGCCATTCCAAAGGATGCTATAACGGCACAACTGTTTACTTGTGTATTTTACTTTATGCATCTCCCATCAATGCTATTAATTTAATTTTTTGTTGTTGTTCAAATACTCCCCATTCAGACTTTGAATTACATTCATTCTGCCATTTATAACAGTCATTTTGCTAGAAACAAGACTCTTTCTTTCTAACATGCCGTGTGTGTGTGTAGATGAGAGAAACAATGTGTGAGTAAACATATTCAAGCTGATGGAGACGACACAGTCCTGGATAGAATGATCTAAGATAGATAATGAAATTGATGATCAAATGGAAAATAATTTCTGGGCATTCTTAACAGCCTAGCTTGTGCTAACCTTTAGAAAAATGAACCTTCAGTCATAAATCTGTTCATAACCACAAACCACATTTCTCTTAGAACTGTATCCATCTCTCAACTCTTAAGACAGCCAGACCAAACAGTCTTTAGACACTATATAAAGCTCTACTTTTAATTTTTATGGAAGATGTCTACCCAGTGCTATCATCAAAATAGAAAATTTTCTCTGTTCGTCTCTTCTGCAGCTCAGCCATTGAAGACACGGCAACATAATCCTCCATATTATAATAAGCAGATGCCTGTCTCTGGAATACATCAAAGGTGACTTGAAAAGAGGCATCCGGTGGGTAACAGAGGCCAACTCGAATCCAGTCATTTCTGAAAAAAGGATTGATGAAAAACGTTGTCATTTATGATTTTATGATTTGCTCTTTGTTGCATTTAACCTTATTTAGCAAAGATTATGGGAGCTGAAAATTCCTGACTTTGCCTATCTGGTGAAAAAGCTTTTGAAACCAATAAACAAGTTTCATTATGCCGTTTGTTTTAAGCCGGCACATGCCATGAGTCATTACCCAACATCTAATAAAATATTCTGGTCACTCTTATCGTTTTATTTAAAGCCTTAACTTTCAAATTCCAATGATTCTATTTGCTTAAGTACGGTCACAATTAGTGACGTAATATGTAACTTCGGTTGATCTGTTTATCAAATATTACCAGCATATACACAAGTATGTTTTATGGACTGGTGATTGACAACAATAAAGAGTCTTACCTACTTTCTCCTGTGGACTGTCAGGTTCCACAGGACTTAAAATTCCATAAATACTATTTATTACATGTTTAAATAGTATAGCAATCTATCACAAAAGAACATCACATGCAAACGTACTTGTTGAAATTAATGAGGTACAAGAAAGTTATTTGTGGGGATTGTCCATTCCAATGTATTGTATAGCCCTTTTGAAGCATTAGAACTGGCTGGTATTGCTGGAAGTCAGCTTTCTGATTATTAATACCTCGAAGTATCATAGGGTTGGAAGGATACTCGTCTCGTACCATAGTCATTAGATTCTGTGGGTTCCGGGTCTGGATGTATACCTACAACAAGAAAACAAAGAAGGGAAATGCTAAGTCCTATGAAATGACAAAGACCTGATATATCAAAAACACATGCAGTGTGAACGACCTGGATGTAAGGCGAGTAAGTAAGTAAGTAAGTAAGTAAGTAAGTAAGTAAGTAAATAAATAAATAAATAAAGCTTCTATACCACCCTTCTCCAAAACAAGGACTCAGGTGTACAGCCAATTAAAAACAAACAATATGAAATTTAAAAACAATTTAAAAACAACAAGGTCGACTCAGCCTTCCATCCTTTCTAAGGTAGGTAAAATGAGGACCCAGATTGTGGGGGCAAAAAGCTGACTT
>JANHZT010007072.1:0-12605 GCA_032468215.1 Stegonotus admiraltiensis | reverse complement strand
ATGGCAAAAAGGTTAGCCATCACTGTTCTAGGCTCTAGGGTTATGGAAGCAATGGAAAAAAACCATGTTTGTTTTTAATTTTAATTGTTTTATATATTGTGGATGCTTTATAGTATTTGTTTTTCTTATTGTGAATATTTTTATTGTATTTTATTTTGTTCTAAGACACAGGGGGGCAGACTGATTAGGTAGTACACAAATTTTATCAAATAAATAATTGTCCCACAGAATGTTTGCCAGTGCTGACATCATTTGTGGAAGGACACTGGCTTATCTGAACGTCTATTTTCAGGGCGCTGCGACAACAATCCATGCATGCAAGGGTTAATCTCTCATCTATTTGCTCAAGACTAAGTGTAATTTTTTTTCAATTCCTTGATCACACCTCCTGTGTTCCGTTGTCTTCAGTATTTTTCACGAAGGCACAGTCCACAGGAGAATATGCAGGAGAAGGAACAGAAGAAACCCACCCTGGCAAGGATCAGGAAGGCCAAAAGGTGGGTTGGATTGTTGTTGCAGCGCCCTGAAAATGGACATTCAGGTAAGCCAATGTCCCTTTTCCAGTGCGTTGCTCCGACAATCTATGCGTGGGATATACCCAAGATTAAGGACATTGGGCGGGGGCCTGACTGATCCCCGGGCCATGGGTGGAAAGTACACTTTGCAAAACCGTCCTCCCAAACAATGCCTCAGCAGAGGCGTAAGTGTCCAATTTGTAATGTCTTATGAAGGGTGATAAGGACGACCAAGTGGCCGCCCGACAAATGTCTGCAACTGATGCTTGGGTAGCCCAAGCAGCCATAGTGGCTGTGCTGCAAGTAGAATGAGCCAAAATGCGTCCAGATAACGGCTTGGCCTTAAATTCATATGCTTTCGAAATACAGGCCTGCAGCCATTGGCCCACCGTAGAAGAGGAAACCTTCCTTCCCATTGAGGAAGGATGAAAGGATACAAAAAGCACTTCGGTCCATCTGAAGGAAGTCGTCATTTACGGCTGGGGAGGGCCCTCCGAACGTCCAAGGTGTGCCATCTTTCTTCCAGCAGATGTTGTGGATCTGAGCAGAAATCAGGCAAAATGAGTTCTTGGGCATGGTGAAAGCAAGAATTCACCTTGAGCAAAAAGGAGGGACCCATCTGCAGGACCACTCTGTTAGAATGGAAAATACAGAGGTCTTTTCATATGGACAAAGCCACCAATTCAGATATCCTCTGTGCAGATGTAATCACCAGGAGAAAGGCAACCTTGAGGGTTAGGAAATGGAGGCTGACGGAGCCTAGTGGCGCGAATGGTGGAGACGTAAGGGCCTGAAGGACTAGAGGCAGCTCCCACGTGGGATAGCGATGGACTACCGGGGGTATGAGATTGGTAGTGCCCTGAATGGAAGTTCCTACTCTCGGATGTTGTGAGAGGGTATGAAGAGAGTCACAAGTAAGTATTGTCGATAACGCAGCCACTTGCTGACGTAGTGTGGTTGGGGGCTAAGCCCTTGTCGAGTCCCGCTTGCAGAAATTCCATCACCTCAGGGACAGAAGCCGACGTAGGATCAACATGATGTTTTGCACCACCGACAGAAGGCCCACCACGAAGCTTCGTAAATTTGGTTTGTTGACGGACACCAGGATGCTTGTATGGTTCGTATCACCTTCCCTGAAAGATTAGCCTTCCTTAGGAGGATCCTCTCAAGTGCCAGATGGTCAAGTGGAGCCACTGGGGCTCCGGATGGAGAACGACACACTGGCTGGGAGAAATCCTGTCCTGGGGAATCCTCCAGGGACAGGACACGGAGAGGCTTATGAGGTCTGCGAACCAGGACCAGTGTGGCCAATAAGGTGCTACAAGAAGGAGTTCCGCTCGTTCGGCTAACAGTTTCCGTAGTAATGAGTGGTATTGGTGGGAACGCATAAAGCAGCCCCTGAGGCCATGGATGGCGAAGAGGATTGCAACCTTCTGCTCCTGGGCTCGGATACTGGAAGAAGAACCTTGGAAGCTGTGTGTTCTCCGGATGGGTGAAGAGATTGAGTACGGGCATGCTGAACTTCTGAGACAACTCCAGAAAGAGCTGAGGTTGCAGACGCCTTTCGGACTGATCCAGATGTTCCCTGCTCAGCCAGTCCACTTGAATGTTGGAAGCGCCCGAGATGTGTTCCACTTTCATCAACAGTATGTATTTCTCTGCCGAACACTATCAACCACTCCACCTTGGCCATCAGTGTCTTGGATCGAGTGCTTCCTTCTTGATTTATATGGGCCTTTGTGGCCATATTGTCCATTAAAATCAGGACATGTTGACCCGATACCTCAGCCCGAAAATGTTGTAGGGCGAGTCGCACCGCCCGCAACTCCAGCCAATTGATGCTGTTCTTCCGCTCCTCTGGAGACCATCGGCCTTGGGCCATCTGAGACATAAGATGTGTGCCCCAGCCATAGAGACTCGCATCCGATGTTAGTATGATGCAGTTGGGTTCCTGGAACACACACCCTAGTGTAGGGCCATCGACCTTCACCAGCTGAGTGACAGACAAACACAAGTCGAAACAATCTTGGCTCTGGCATTGCTGCGCCCTGTCTTCTGGAACAGTAGTAAAAACCACTGTAGTGGCTGAGCATGTTGGCGAGCCCAGGGCACGATTGCTATGCAGGAAATCGTTTTCCCTAGCAGTCGTGACAACAGAAGTAACGGAACTAACCTTTGGGAGACAACCTGCTTCACCAACTCTTTGACGCTGTGCTAGCAGTTGGGTGACAAATAAACATGGCCGCTGAGCGAGTCAATCACCGCTCCCAGGTGGAGAATGTGGGTGATAGGCTGCAAGTGACTCTTTGACAGGTTGATCATAAACCCGTGGCTCTGAAGCATACAGATCACCGTTGCACTGTCCATCTTGGCCTGTGAAGGGGAGGACGACAGAATTAAAATGTCGTCCAAGTAACAGAGGATGTGTACTGGAACCATGCAGACAGTCACTGACACCGCCAACAATTTGGTGAACGTCCATGGGGCCAATGAGAGGCCAAAATGCATGGTTCGGTACTTCCAATGCACTGGGTGGATGGAGATGTGTAAGTAGGCCTCCTTGAGGTCCGCTGATTGTAAAAGGTCCCCCTCCCGTATGCAGCCTAAACTTGATCTTAAGGATTGCATCTTGAATCATATGTAAAAGATGAAATGACTGAGTTGCTTGAGATTCAAAATCCCCCTCCAGCCCTCTGAACTTTTGGGTACCAGAAATAGGATGGAATAGAAGACGATTTTTTCTTGGCCTTTTGGTACCTGCTCGATTGCCTGGATAGCCAACAGATGTTGGATCTCATTGTCCATAAGTTGTTTCTTTACGGGCTGGCGAGGAACAGGGTACTGTAGATAGTGGTTCGGAGGGCTGGAGCAGAATTCTAAGGTGAGGCCGAACTCCACCATCCGAAGAATCTAGGCATCGGTTGCAGAGGTTGCTCACTGGTGGTAAAAATGTTGGAGCAAACCGCCAAGGTGGGCGGGCTGTTGGTCATCACTTGCCACGTCAAAAAGTTTTGGTACCACCTCCCCGAAAAGGTTTCTTCGTTGGGGGCTGTCGCCTATTCCAATCCCTGAAAGCCTGCCCATCCGTGTGCTGGTCAAACCCCTGTGAGTAAGGGCACTGGAAATAGGACCCCCTGGGTCTGGAATCAGTCCGAAAGGGCTGCCTCTGCAAGTAAGGCGAATATCGTTGGTCAGGACGCCTGTAGGAGGAAGGTAGTACTTTCCTCTTGTCCTTGTTCGCAATGAGTATCGGCTCTAAAGCCTCCCCAAAGAGAGCTGAGCCCTTATACGGAGCCGAAGCAAGTTTCCATATCGACTTCATATTAGCCCTCCAACTGCGCAGCCATAAGAGCTGGCGAGAGGTTATTGTGGAGGCCAAGGCACGAGATGCAAATTTTACCACATCCAAGGATGCGTCAGCCAAATATTTGGTGGCAGCTACCAGTTTGTTAATGGTTTGATGTATCCCTATATCATCCTGCGGTAGTTTTTCTTGCAATTGGTGAAGCCATATGAGGGACACCCAGTTAAAAAAGGAGGCCGACATTGCAGCCTTAATGGCCCAGGTGGCCGCTTGGTGCATTTTTCTAAAAGATAATTCCGCCTTTCTGTCCTCAGACTTGAGACCCTTCACTATATCATTGGAAAGGACAGTGGAGGAAGTAAGGCTGGCTACCGGGACACCCACAGAGGGCAATTGCAATAACTTCTCAAGCTCAGAAGCAGAACAATAAAGTTTCTTGTCATGGCTGCTGGAGCAGCCAGTGAACTAGGCTGAATCCACGGCCTTTGAATGAGCTCAGAGAAAAGTTTTAGGCAAGGAATGAATTCCTGCTCCTTCTTAGGAATCATAAACAAGTCCTCATGAGGAGCAGCTGAACTCTGAGGTTGGTCAGAAGGGTCCTCAACTACGCTAATGTTGGTCGCCACCTTAGCCTTATGGAGTAAGGACTTGAAAACAGAGGGACGAAAAAGTCCCATGAACGCTGGCATATCTGGCCTCAACACCTTGTTTTCAGAGAATTCAAAATCCTCTGGATAAGCATCCTCCTGCAAAGAATCCTCGCTACAAGAGGAGTGTTGTTGCGAAGGAGAAACAGGCCTGGCAGACAGATGCGCTGGAACTTGTGGCCATGGCATGGGTGCCACTAAAGTTGTCTGACTGCCCTGTTGAAACCCAGCTGTCAGCATCCTGAACAGCGTGTCTGAGATCAAGGCTTCAATGTCCAATGACTGATCGGGACACAGTCCTCCCCCCATGTGGAGCCCCGATGTGGTCCGGGTGAATGTAGCTTCTGAGATCTGGCATCCGGCCACTAATTGTCCATGTAGGCCCACTGACGCTGCACTCTGGTTTACAAAAGGGGCTGTATGTGTAACCGCATCCAAAAGCTGAGAAGAAGTACTAGGCTCAAGCGAAGCCCAACCTGGGGTGCCAGTCTCCACTATGTGTTGAAAGGGTACAACAACAGTCAGATCAGGCGATATGACCTCAGTGGTGGAAGCACGCTGATGTTCTGCCGCTTGAGTGGAGCATTGGGCCTTATCAAATTGCTTCTCTAATGCATTATGATGCCTGGTACCATCCCTATCCACCACTACCTGGCGCTTAGAAGATCCGGTTGATGAAAGCCTAGCCTTAACTGACTTACCCCTGGTGGATTTTTTAGCAAGGTTGCTGAGAAGGCACAGGAAGGGCTGATGACAGGTAGCCTTAAAGGCCAGGAAGGCCAGTCCTCCAAGAATATCACCTCCACAGAAAAAAAGAGGGGGGTAGCAAAGTCAGCTAGGCAGGACATCACCCTTGCAATGCCAGCTCTATAAAGAGACTGGTCTTAGAGTACATGAGAAGAAAGGCCTCAGAGCAGCAAAGGCAAACTTGTCCTCCTGGCATCACTGCAAATGGTTGGCAAGGCCACTAAAGTCCTCACTTGCAGCAGCACAGCTCCAGGCCTCAGAGATACCAGGGATAAGGCGCTGAAGCTAAAACTGACCCCTTAAGTGCTGCTTCGCAAGTGAAAAATAACCAGCCGATGCTAGGACTGCAGAAATCCCAAAGGAAAAATTAGGCAATAGTCCACAAAAGAAAAGTGCTAGACAGCTGGGCCTGTCAAAGTGCCGCCGTGGCCAATCCACAATCAAAATGGCGGGTGCGAGCGATAACCGCTCTCCTGCACCACCGTGGTTGTTTGCAGGGCCAATTTTGACGCAAAATAAGGCAAAGCCGGGATCCAAAGAAATCGACCAAAAGTAGCAGGTGCGAAGCCACCGGGCCTCTACAAGCGCTGCCGCAGCTGAGAACAATCCAAAATGGCAGCGTGAGGTTCAAACAGCTCCCTCATGCCATCACAGCTGTTGGCAAGCTAAACAATGGCGCGAAAGCAGATCAAAGCCCTCCGAGCACCACGAAGCACACCTGGTCTTTGGAGTTTGCGCCGGCACCCCGGGCAGTGACTCCAGAGCCACCCAAGAAATGCCATGGTGGTGGCGGTTGAGCTGGCTGACCGGTAAACCAGCTCACACACCGGCGGTCTGTCAAACATTGGAGGTGCCCTTAAAAGGGACACAACTCCGGAACACTGCGAGAAAGGAAGTCCAGGGAGGTGGAAGGCGGCCTGGAGCCCCAGGGACGCCTAACACACCACCAGCAGCACAAAGGAGGTGTTGACAACTCTCCTACCAGATTCCAGATGTGCAGCTCACAGATGGGGAAAAAAAAGCAAAAATCCAAATCCAAACAATCCAAGTATGAGAAATCTGACAATCTATTTACCAGAGAAAGCCACTCAGGTCTCATCAGATAGACTGAGTGAAAAAGACTGAAGACAACAGAGCACAGGAGGCATGGTCAAAGAATTGAAAAAAATTTACACAGTCTTGAGCAAATAGATGAGAGATTAACCCATGCATGCATGGATTGTCAGAGCAGTGCCCTGGAAAATAAAGCGAGCATAGCTGTTTGGCTATCTCATAGCAAAGTACAATGGCTATTACTATCCATTTGGAAAATATTGTGAGTGAACAATTGATTTTTAGTTGAGTCTTGAAACCTCAAGAATAAATATCATAGCAAAATGGTGTTGTATGGTTCATATAAATAGTGAAGTCATAATGGGCACTCAAAACTGTTTACTATGGTGCTGATGGATTGGGAAAAATGTTAAGTTCTATAAATGTCTTGATTCTAGTATTAAGTTGAGACTGACATTCTGAGAAATGAAACAAACCAATGAAAAATGAGGATTTCTTTGTAAGACACAAAACTGTTCAATTTGATTTAAAAATGTGACAACTACCCAAAAAGCTATCTTCCAACAGAAGAAATCAATTGGAACAGTAGCCATAGGCTTAAAGGGTTTTGATATTAACAAAGACAGAACAAGGGAGTTGGAAATGGCAGATATGAGAGGAATCCGAGGCTGCTAGTTAGCATGGAGAGGCAATGAATACCTCCTTTTTATCTTGACTAGAATCACGCAGGACAATTGTTTTACAATAATTCTGCATCTGTTAATGGAAATTTCTTCAATGCCAATAATGGCATAAGAATGACCTGAAGATCTACTGTTTAGGGTAAAATTCATTCAATCTCTCAGAGAAGAGAAAATCACCAAATAATTTTTAGATTATAACAGAAAGTTTGGATGAAGTAACGTGGGCTATAATAGTTTGGGAATCTGTTGCCATTGATGGTTGCTCTCAAAGAATGGCTTACAAATAGTAACAAATACAATAAGCCTGCTTAATTTACACAAGAGTATACTGAACAACCTTCACCACGCCAAAAATTAATCCCTGAATACCAAACCATTGGCCGTAAAGCCAAAGATTGGAGGGCTGCAATGGGAGGACAAATCTTTTAGAAAAGCAAAAATGAAAAAAAAATCCAATAAAGCAAAATAATTTTAACACAAGGGCAAATGCAAATGTTTTGCTAATGTTTTTGTGATCAAAAACAAATCAAAAATGTTTAAAAGGATCCCCTGCCTAAAATCTAGAAATTCCAAATTCCAAATGCTCAGAAACGTATCATATAATGGTGAATGAAAAAGATCCAACTATTCAGGATCAGATGAAATACTATACAGAATATTAAGGCAATAATTTCATTGACCAAAATAAGAAAATTAATGTTTTAACATATAGTCTTAATTCAATACTCATTTTCATACTGCATTCATATTAAATAAATTTACTTTCTAGAGGCACCAACATTTTGATTAGGAACGAAAAATGTGTTTACCAAAAGCTCTAAGCACAATTTATTGATGGATGATTGTTTGCATGAATAAGCTTCATATTTTCTTCTACATGCATGGTTCAATCTCAATTATCAGACAGAAATGTAGTATAGTACATGATCTGCTGCAAAAAATGATAGGCCTTTCCCTTCTTCAGGGAATCTCTTTATAAATAAATCCCAACAATATTTATGAGGCAGTCAATCTAAAAATCAGTGATCCAGATATTTAAAACTGTTGCCAATTCATAAAAAATAATTAAAAGAATGACATTTGTTCATAAATGCAAGACAAATAATTATGAATTTTGAGCCTCAAAATCAAAATTAATTTCAAAATTGGATTAATATTGGTTCAAAAATAATTTTAAAAATCTGAACCATAACCACCCCCAAAAAACTCTTCTTATGAAAGGAATGTTTCATGAAATAAGGACACATTGTTCTGAATATGGACCAAAACAATAACAATGTGACAAACCTTTCCTGCTGAATTTAAAACAGGTGGGAGGGGAAATATGCCAGACTAGGATGTCAGAGCATCTAAGAATCATAAGGAAGGTACTTGAGAAAATGAGGACAGATAAGAAGAAAGGGAACACTGAATATTTCACATTCCTTCATATTTTGTTTTGGCCAAGGCTGAGAATACTAACATTCTATACTTTTGTGCTGAACGAATCAGTGGCCATACCAACTAAGGATGATAGAACTAGCATTACAGAGGACAAGGTATATAGAGATGTCAACCTAAATGTTACTGCTAAGCAGTCTACACTGTAGTTTTAAAAAGTTGTTAAAATTCTTTAAAAACTATACTTTTTCTTTCATTTCTTTCAGGGCCCACTAAATTGCAGACAGTTAGCAAAATAAAAACATTCCCAGATTTTTTTGCCACATACCACTGAAATGCGTTGTAATGGAAGTAGACCAAGCCAAGGCCATACAAAAAGGCAGCATTCTGTAAAAAAGAAAAGAAACACTTAAGAATTGATTAAATTTTTCAAGTTTTTAGAAAAACATATATTATTAAGTAAATGTAGTTGTAGCAGCAGAGTGGGGACCTAAAATAAACAATTCTGAAATTTAATACCATGAAAAGAATACAACTAAATATATTAATAATTTAATATTGCTATTAATTATAATAAAAAGGTATGTAAGAGAATAGTTCAATGATGCAGGTTTAAAATTTTGGGAAGTAGGAGAAAACTATTCCACAGATCAGCTTTTTCTTTTTTCTGTTTCCAAATAATCTCCATTCAAATCAGCAGAACTTTAAAAAAAATCAGACCAAAATGAAAAGTGGGGGGGGGGCGGGGGGCGAGAGGACTAGTTATGTTAGAATATAATCAGTAGGGGTAGAAAAGCTATACACTTAGTTCTAAATAAATTCTAGTCTCAATAGTCTCAAGAGAAAACACCCAAGAACTCTAACAAAGTCATACCTCAAACTTAGAAATTTAGCATCAACGAGCTGCAACAAGGTGTGTTGTTTTTTGTCCTTTCCTATTGGATAAGAAAGGTTCATAAAGAACTCAGAAACCAGTCAGTAACAAAAGCCCTCAAGCTTACCAATGTTATTTTGTCAATCACTGGCTTGGCACCCTAATGACACACAATGAACGAGCCAATGTTGGCCATTATTTCCATGAAAATTAGACAACAAGCCAAGACAAACAAAATAGAATGGAATTAATTTAGGAATATATTTAGGATATAAATTCTTCAAAGGCTCAGATTCTGTGCCTCCTATTCCTAGACTCAGACAACTATGACATGAGGTCATAAAAATGATAGGAGGGACATGAACATATGAAAAATTCCTTATGCATGGTCACTCATGCCCTCGTCACTTCCCGCCTAGACTACTGTAACGCTCTCTACATGGGGCTCCCCTTGAGAAGCACCCGGAGGCTCCAACTGGTCCAGAATGCAGCCGCGTGGGTAGTTGAGGGAGCAACTCGATGCTCCCATGTAACACCGCTCCTACACGAGCTGCACTGGCTTCCGGTGGTCTTCCGGGTGCAATTCAAGGTGTTGGTCACCACCTTTAAAGCGCTCCATGGCATAGGACCGGGTTATTTACGAGACCACCTGCTGCTACCAATAGCCTCCCATCGACCAGTGAGCTCCCATAGAGAGAGTCTCCTCAGGGTGCCGTTGGTCAGAC
This sequence comes from Stegonotus admiraltiensis, assembly GCA_032468215.1. Taxonomy (NCBI): domain Eukaryota; kingdom Metazoa; phylum Chordata; class Lepidosauria; order Squamata; family Colubridae; genus Stegonotus; species Stegonotus admiraltiensis. The sequence continues at coordinate 2,677 of JANHZT010007072.1, read as the reverse complement.
AATGTCGACTGGCGACCCCCAGGGGGAGAGCCTTTTCTGTGGGGGCTCCCACCCTCTGGAATGAGCTGCCTCCGAGGATACATCAGCTTCCCGATCTCCGGACCTTTCGCCGCGACCTCAAGACCTTTTTATTTCATCATGCAGGGCTGGCTTAACTAGGATTTTAGTTGGGGTTTACCACATTCTTAACTGTTTTCGCCATAAATTTAATTAGTTTTAAAACTGTTTTAACTTTTATATTATATGTTTTTTATTCTTGGCTGTACACCGCCCTGAGTCCTGTGGGAGAAGGGCGGTATATAAAATAAATAAATAAATAAATAAATAAATAAATAAATAAATAAATAAATAAATATTAAATGCAATTTTACACCAATTCAGATATGACAGTAGGGAACAAGCATATTTACTGAAATTTAGACTAGAAATGTAAATCAAACTGGTTTACAAATTCCAGAAAATTTTAAACATGTTAGTATTATATTTTCCATATTGTAAATAGCAATGGCATTCTAACAAATAATACTATGCCAGCAATTTCTTGAACATGGCTATCATATTGCATGAAAAATGTTTATTACATCAAAAAATCAAATAATTATCCAGCTGTTGTCCTGTTACTAAGTTAAGGAACATTATTTGTGGCATCACAAATAAAGCAATCCAGAAAAAAATGTATTTAACACTGATTTCAGGGCTTTGTTACACTGTGATTTCTTACCTGCTCAACCATGCTAAATGTTTTCTGTGCTTTCTGCGTTTACTACATTTTTCCCTCCCATCCTCTTCTGGTGTGCATTAGCTACATGTGCTTGCTTTTAGGAATGAGGAATATGAAGTTGGAAGATCGCACAACTTTAATAGACAGTTCATTCAGAAAGTATTCAGACCCCCTTCACTTTTGTCAATAATGACAGAATGAAAACAAGATTAGAAATGTCTGTAAATTTATTAAAAAGGAAAAACAGAAATATCACATTGAAATAAGTATTCAGCAACAGCACGTGAAATTTAACTCTGGTGCCTCCCATTTCTCTTGATTGTTGATGGCATGTTTCTACACCTTGATTGGAGTCCACATGTCACAAATTAAATTGATTGGACGTGATTTGGAAAAGCACTTGTGTCTCTATAGAACTCACAGCTGACAATGCATACTGTAGCAGAGCAAACACCATGAGGTCAAAGAAACTACATGCAGAGCTCAAATATAGGATTATTGCAAGACACAAATCTGGGGAAGGGTATAATAAAATTTCTGCTGTACTGAAGGTTCCTAAGAGGACAGTGGCCTCTATAGTTATCAAATGGAAGAAGTCTGACACAACCAGGACTCTTTCAAGAGCTGGTCACCCAGTCAAACTGAGCAATTGGGAGAGAAGGGATTTAATAAGAAAGGTGACTAAGAACTCAATGGTCACTTTGACTGAGATCCAGAGATCCTGTGTGGAGATGGGACAGAGTTCCAGAAGGGCAACCATCACTGCAGCCCTCTACCAATCTGGGCTTTATGGCATACTGGCTAGAAGGAAGCCTCTCCTCAGTGCAAACATATAAAAGCCTACTTGGAGTTTGCAAAAAAGCACTTGAAGGACTCTCAGACTGTGAGGAACAAGATTCTCTGGTTTGATGAAACCAAGATTGAATTGTTTGGCCTCAATTCTAAACATTATGTCTGGAAGAAACCAGGCACCGCTCATCACCTGCCCAATATCATCCCAACAATGAAGCATGGTGGTTGCAGCATCATGCTGTGGGCGTGATTTTCAGCAGCAGGGACTGGGAGACTGGTCAGGTTTGAGGGAAAGCTGAATGGATATCCTCAATGAAAACCTGTTCCACAGTGCTCAGGACCTCAAACATCTTACCCAAAAAGACCCGAAGCTGTAATTGCTGCCAAAGATGCTTCAACAAAGTACTGAGTGAAGGGTCTGAATACTTATACAATGTGATATTTCAGTTTTTTTCTTTTTAATAAATTTACAGACATTTCTAAAATTCTGTTTTCACTTTGTCATTATGCGGTACTGAGTGTACTGATTGATGAGAAAAAATAAATTTTGACAACTGTAGAATCAGGTTGCAGCATAACAAAATTGACAAAAGTGAAGGGAGTCTGAATACTTTCTGAATGCACTGTAAATGATGTTGCAATGTCCGACTCTAAATGTAAAGGATCAATACTTGAATCTGCTACCAAAAAACAGAAATAAATTGTGCCATACATTATGTTGCGTTTTATTGAATAATCTATTAACTTCAATATAGTATAAACCAATGGTGGTGAACCTATGGCACGTGTGCCAGAGGTGGCACTCAGAGCCCTCTCTGTGGGCACGCACGCTATCACCCCAGCCCAGCTCTGAGTTTCTCCCACCGGGGGGGGGGAGTGAGTGAGAGAGAGCGAGGGAAAAAGAAACACAGAGAGAGTGGGAGGGAAAGAGAGGGAAGGAAAGAGAAATGATATTACAAAAGTTTTTCTTTTTTACTGTTGCTTAACGTAATATTTAAAAAGCAGAAAAAAGGAGCATAAAAGTGAATTATCACATTTTTCTTAGAACAATTAGCTGAACTGTGCCTTGTTTATCATTATTTATTTATTTTTGCTTTGATTTATATGCCGCCCTTCTCTGGAGACTCAGGGCGGCTTACAATGCATTAAGCAATAGCCTTCATA
>JANHZT010007069.1:161669-172285 GCA_032468215.1 Stegonotus admiraltiensis | reverse complement strand
GAAAGAAAGAAAGAAAGAAAGAAAGAAAGAAAGAAAGAAAGAAAGAAAGAAAGAAAGAAAGAGAAAGAAAGAAAGAAGATAGTAGGTAGGAATATCTGTTTCTGTTCCTATATATATCACATTAGATTTTTTAAGATTATCCTCTGAAATACATGAGGCAAATTTAAATTCACATATTTTGCCTTTCAATTACATCAGAGGTTGGCACATTTAAAAATCCTTTCAGGTAGTAAATTAGCTATTGACAATTCAATGAAATAATTATAAAGGTGATTGGAAAACATCTATGTTACCAGCAATGATATATTCTAGTTATACAGAAACAGATGTAATATTAATATCTCAGTAAAAATGTCAGTTACATTTTAATATTTAAATGGCTGCACCATTATGATACCATTTAAAAAATGAGTAAATGATTCCAAGAAGATTTCAGCATAAATTAATGGGAGAAGGTCCATTATCAAGTCATTAGAGTTCAAAACTCTAATGGTATAATATCCTGTCTGCAAATCTGTAGGGGCCCATGACCACTTTAATTATAATGTATTTTCAAAGCAGTAAACCTAGGGATTTTGACCCATGTTAATAGTACTGCAATTCATTAAGATGACTGCAATGATTGGTCTGTCTGAGGTATAGTTTAGTCCACTTGGCCCTGTTTTAAGTTACCAATCACTAATAATTCTTCAGGCATCAACTTGCTCCTATTTCTTTCTGATAGAATGGATTGATGCAAAAGTGCAGTCCATTCTCCTAAATTAGTAGTACAACTAGAAATGCCTTAGTTCTCTGACTGGTAGAATCACAGGCTTGTGTGGGTTGAAAAGTTTTGCTGTGTCATAGCCATAACAAGATGCATTACCCAATGACAGAGCAATTTAAGGGCTAGAACTGAATGAGGTGGTTATTTGGTACCCGGTTAGAAATTGGGTAACTGTGAGTTCTAGTCCTGCCATAGGCATGAAAGCAAACTTGGTGACTTTGGGCCAGTCACTCTTTCTCAGCCCAGCCTTCCTTACAGGATGGCTGTGGGGAATATAAGAGAAAAAAGAAGCATTAGATAAGTTTGCGACCTTGAATTATTTATAAAAATAATAAAGGTGGGATATAAATAAATAGACAAATAAATAAAAAACCTAGTAGGGAACAAATAAAAGTTAGCAACTTACATTAGATATTTTGCTTTGGTGGTTTGTTAATGTCAACGTAGAGGATGCATAGGTTCTGGATGATTTGGGGATCTGGTATACCCCAGGCTGTTCAGAACACTACAGCTAACTTGGGCTGAAATTAACTTGTAGTATAAGCAAGCTTCCTGATACCACATTGTTCCCCAAAGTATAGCTGAGGTTCAGTGACCTAATTAAGCATGCTTATAAATGAGGCAGGCCAGGAGCACTGGCTTCAGATTTATCTGAAAGCAACACTAGACCAACATTCCACCCAGTTTTTCCAACAGCATTTATAATATTGTAGCTTAAACTACATAGTGGAGTGGCATTTGGTACTCCCAAGTCAATAATTTGGTTTCTGATAGCTCATATCCTCGGAGACTACAAAAGGACTATGTTAAATTGCCTATTATATTATCTTAGTTCACTGAAATGAAGGTTGATTATGAGGCTAGGGCATGGGTATTTTTTCTCTTTCATAGTGCTCTACAACATTTACCAGTCTATAATTAGTTGCATAATTCTCATCCCTCTTGATATTTTTCCCACAATCCCATTTCCCAGCATTATTTGACTGATTGAGCGTGACTTTCTCAACTCTATCCAGTGAGATTCATGGCTAGATGGGGATTTAATCTAAGTTATCAACCTTCAGCTCCACAACAGCTTCTGAGAAAAACAACCACTTTCCCAGACTTGGAAAAATGATAATTTCATCCCAAACCTATTTAATTTTGCTGTCACTTACTTAGCAATGGACCTGGCTTATTAAAACCCTTAAGAAAGTTGCTAATGTTCTTTTAAAAATATTTGTGGTTTACCACTGTAAGAGCACCATCCTTCAATTAAATTTCTCTGCCCCAACCCACAATATTCACATTCCCTTGACTTCAGCTAGGATTTCATTATTATTACAACAATGACCAGCAAACTAAGGTGCATATAATAACATCCATATAGTGAGTTAAGTCAGCATTAGCAGTTTCTGAGCCCCATCCTCTTCTGTTGGGGTCCAAAAGAGAGCAATTTGTTAGCAACGCCAGACTAGATTTATGATCTGATGGCCTTATTGGCAATCATAAGACACTCACTGAGATGCAGCAACATGTCTGCAGCAAAATAAGCTGTCATCAGTAAAGGTGGGACTTCAATTAATCTCAGTTATTTTCACAGGTGGTAGGCTCCTGACAGCCAAAATGAGAGGGTGAAAATATAAGGTAACCTATAAAACACAGAGATTAACATATCTTCTCAGACAGATTTTGAATTAAATTATTCTGTCACAATGGAACATTTGTCTGCATATATTAGAAGGCTTCTTTATCTATATAACACAGCATTAGCACTGACAACCATTCATGCACCATAGGCTACACTCTGTACAGTCTTATCATTATGTTTTTCTAATCTTCAGCATGGAAATACTTGAGGAGGTAGTTATTTATGCAGGGGAATTTTAATACTCTTCCATTCAGAGAAGCAAAGGAGAGGTAACATTCTACTTGCTAGAAGATAGAGTGAATAAAGTTTTTGTATGATTAATTATTATTCCATATGTATTTTTAAATCAGTTGGGGTTACAAGAGAATAAAGAGGTTCTTTGGCTGAAGGCATGGGGTGATTAGCCACGTAGCAAAGATCATAGAAAAATACTTATTCCTTTGCTTATGGGCGAAGTTGGACTTATTTAGCTAGAGGAGGACAAGTGAATCAAATTAGCTGTTGGAATGATACACCACCCTTTATAGATGTGGATGACTGAGCCATGTAACTCACTGTTGTCTAGTCATTTGTTCTTAAATCAAGGTTGCTTGTGCAGTCCGCATGAATCAAGGGAATTGGGTGGGCTTGGGAGAACAGTGCAGACCTCGTTTAAATCAAGGGAAGCTGGGAGAGAAGTCAGAAGGCCCAATAAAGGCTGCAGGCAAGCAGGGGCAAGCATGTGCTGTGCATGGCAGTGACTTACTGGAGTGCCTTCCAACTTTCCCTGGTGGCTTCCCCATTCATTTTGCTTGTGAAAAGCTGGCAGGAAAGATGCCAAATGGGGATCATGTGACTGCAGCACTTGAACACCCCACAGCACGAGTGGTTTTTTAAAATTTATTTATTTTAATTTAATTTATATGCCGCCCTTCTCCGGAGACTCAGGGCAGCTTACAATGTGTTAAGCAATAGCTTTCATACTTTTCTAAAGTTTATACCAAGTCAGCTTATTGCCCCCACAAACCGGGTCCTGTTGGGGTACCATGAGAGCCAGAACTTCAAGGACCTATTGTCCCTTTTTCAGCACAATTGTAATTTTGAACAATCACTGAACAAATGGAAGTAAAAGCTAGCTGTAGCCATTACCCTTTTTACAGCATATATAAATTGTGTCAACAGCTCATTGAATTGTTTATCATTGCACCAAGGTATCTTTCTTCATCAGTCACTGCTTGCTTGATCCCATTAGTATGTACGAGCAGCTGGATTTTTGGTACCAATGTGCATCACTTTTACATTTGGTCCCATTAAATAACATCTGCAATTTTGACACCTGCTCAACTAATCTGCAGAGATCTCTTTGGAGTTCTTTGCAGTCCTTATTGTTTTTATAACTCTGAACCATTTAATGTCATCAGTAAACTTGGAAATCCCACTAGTCATGCTGAATGCCAGATCTTTTATAACTTTGTCAAACAGCTTGCGTCCTAAGAAACAAGAGTTACCATATTTTTCAGACTATAAGGCGCTCCGGACTATAAGATGTACCTAGCTTTTGGGGAGGAAAACAAGAAAAAAAATATCTCCTTTTGCCTCCCAGCAATTTGCCTCCCTGCAGGAAACAGCAAATAGCCTGTCAGCTTCAGCACAGCCTGATGATAGCTGATTGGTGGTTGGATCAGCCACCTGGAATACCACCGATCAGCTATTCCAGACTGTGGGGATTGGTACTGCCCATCAGCGCTGTCACTGTCCATTGCATCCCCTTTTCAGCCCATTCCAGGCAGTGGGGATCACTGCCCCTATCCCCACCACCTGGAACAGGCCAAAAATGGAGTGCACGGAGGCAAAAAATGGGGCATGCGGAGGACAAAAATGGGGCACGTGGGGGCAGTGATAGGTGGCAGTGGCAATGGGCAGCACTGATCCCTGCAGCCTGGAACAGCAGATTGGTAATATTCCAGGAGGCCGATCCAACTGCCAATCAGCTGCTAGTGTTAAATCAAGCTGTGCTGGAGCTGACCAGGATGTTTGCTGTAAGGAGGCAAATTGCTGGGAGGCAAAGGCCAAAGGGTGGGAGCTGGTGGGGCTTTGGCAACATTCGCTCTATAAGACACACAGACATTTCCACCCACTTTTTGGGGGGAGTGTGTCATATAGACCAAAAAATACAGTATATTCTTCCATTACAAGGATTGTTAGTGAAATGAGTCTCTATTTAAAAAACAAGGGAACTCTCTTCTCGCTCTCCCCCTCCAAAATGTTTCTATCATTCTATAAAGACAAAAAATAAGACCAATATAATTAACTAGAAATTTAAAGGTTATTTAGATGCAAATAAATTGATTTTTTTACTTGCCTTGTTTGATTTGCTACCCACACCTTACTATTTATTCTCCAATATAATTAACCTTGTTATTTAGTTTTATCTATATCTCTGTTTTTTAATTTTTGATCATTAATATATTTTCATCTTACAGCTTAATCCTTTTCCCTTTTGGGAATAATGTAGCGATTTTGCATATATGAAAGGATTTGTTATATAGTGCAGAATACCGTATTTCTTACTAAAAACCTCCCAAATTATTTAACAATATCAGAAAAATGTTTTAGTTGATTTGACTTAATGTCTGTCTCTGTGTTTGTGCCTGTCTGTTTTTTCTTCCACTAGGATTAATGTAGTGGTGGGATTCAGCCAGTTCACACCACTTTGGGAGAACTGGTTGTTAATTTTCTGAGCGGTTTGGCAAACTAGTTGTTGGAAGGAAATCATTAGGACAGAATTATTAGTTTTACTACAGGACCCTCTTCAAAGACCTTAAAAGTCAAATTGACATATATCAGGAAAAACATTCCAGCAAATCCTTGAGTACCAGTTTCTTAGGCCCTTTGAATTCAACATCAGAACCTCAGAATGACCTCAGTAGTGAATAAGAAACTAATGGAAATGGTGGAAAATATATGGGATATGTATAAAACATGATGAAAGAACAAATTAAAAGTACAAATTGACAGCTACTAGACAGCAGACATTAAAACAGTAGAGAGAAAACAGATGAGCAGATAAATTGCAGTGTAAAATTAAAAGCTAATCATTACACATTAAAAAAATTGGAAGCGTATTAACTGGCATCAAAAAAGTAATAGAATTAATACTAGATATGCCTCTCTGAAAACAGTACTTTAAGCTTTATATAACTATTGAGTGGCTAGTTACGACACTTCAGAATGCAGTGGCAATCTGGAACAGGCAATGTTCAAAGAAGGCCGGTAAGAGAATACTGGGAATTATTTCTTTTAAGGTACTTGGCACTAATATTTAAAAATCATTCAAGATTAATGTGAACACATTTGAAATAAATATGATTTCTTCTTGAATGTTGCTCAAGAAGCAAGTGATTCCATTCTATATTGACTTTTCAAAAAATGTAGTTTCATGTGTAACACATTAATAGATATGAAGCTGTTAAGATGCTGACTAGTTTATTCTATTCCAGAAATAACTGGAGAAACAGCCACATCTAAAACTTGGTCACAAATGGACTTTCAGTGAAAATGGCAAAATGCTAAAATAAAGAATATTAGCCTTTTTGAGACCTTCCTTTATGCTGAATGGTCCCCAAAATAACTGACCACAATGTCTTGTCAGAATTTAATCTGCTGGTCCTCAGACAGCTACCTCTAATTGGACAGAATGTGATCTTATCTTATCCAGAAATGAATTCATTTCAAGGCATCAAGCATCAAATACTTTTGCCATCTGGGTGACTCAAGCTTATAATAAGTAGGCAACCATAATTTGCCATCACAAGCAATCCTCACAAGGTGTGGTATATTTCAGTCTGAGCTCAATAAGGAGAACATAGTGGTTCACTTTGAAAATAGTAGAAGAATGAGGCTGCCCACCAAGAGTACATAAATATAATAGACATGACTAATAAAGTAAAAATGTCAGCTGCTCTTGCTGTGTCTGCCTCTGTTGCGAGTACTGATTTATGAGATTGTATGAGCAAACAGCAACACATTTGCTGAACCTTTTCAGATTGAAGGGATTATTATCAGCATCAGTTTTCTAAGTGTTATATAGTTTTAGGGCCGAGTACCAAAACACAACAGGAAAAAACTGAATTTTGACAAAGCTAGAAAGTTTTAATTTGTATGAGGACAGCAAGGAATTTATTGATGGCAAAGGTAAAAAGGAATGAGAAAATGAGAGTTTGCTTTAATTTTAATATAAACATTTCAAAATCATTAATTACTCTGTTCATATAATTAATTGGAACCAAAGTACCATAATTTTCAAATTATGAGATGTGCTTCAAAGAAATAATAATCCTGGTATATCATTATTTTGTCCCCATGTACTTAGTACCTTTTAAGGATGGTTCAATTAAATGTTCTTTCTGCTGCCATTTTGAATCCCTTGAAAAGGGAACAGAAAGGGCCCCAAAGAGTAATGAACATGATTAGGAAAGCCAAGCATCATACTTATGAGAAAAGGATGTAACATATGGAGCTATTTGTTTCAGACAAAAACAGAAAAGAGCACTTTAGAAGCAGATAAGAAACATTCATGGAAGCTAAGACTATAAATAGCTGCTAGAGATGACAGCCATATATTATCTCAAGAATTTAAAGAAATGTGTTAACGAACAACTTCAGGAAACAGCTATTTCCTTCATACCTTGCTTGTGAGCTTCTCAAAGGTATCTTCAGGAGCATCCACTGTTTTGTTCCAAAGCTACTATTCCAAAACAACCCAAACAGAAAGAAGGAAACTGAAATTCAACAATACCATACCTTTATTTCATATAACTAATAGATGGAACTTTCACTTCAGATTCCCCCAACCCCACCCTTTATGTGGCTTCTTGGACAACATTGTCTGTGCCAATCACTACCGTGAGCTCCTCTAAGAAGCCAAGGATATCCAGAATGCTATTAAATCTCATGGAACAGAAGTCATCAAGAGTGATTCAGAAGTTACAGATATAGGCTCTATTAAGTCAATAGGACTCTATCAGTCTAAATAGTTGGTGAATCATCTTTATATTTCCTTTCCTTCCTTCAGTAATGCATTATTCGCACCTGCTGGATTTAATATTGTCTGAAAATTGAAGGAACAATGTTAAAATTAGAATCAGTGGAAGATTAAGTCATGTTTTTTTCAGTATTTAAGCTGCAAAAATGAAACCAGGCCAATACTTAAGGCTATATTTTGCACACCCTGGCTTTTGAGTCAACTCTACTGAACTTAAGGGGAATTTTCTGCACTTAGAAATGTACCATTTACAAACAATAGTATTCATGATGGGGCTATTCTTTTATTAGTAATTAATATTTCAATTAATATTTTATCAGCATTTAGTGAATACTCATGTTTACCTTTTATAGAAGCATTGAAGAAAACTAAGTGACCATACTGAGGAATTCAAGCTGTCTCAGTCTCTTTGGCTGGGCTCATTCATTATACATAGCCAAAACATGATTTGCCTGATGGTAGTTTAGAATGTTTTATAAATCAAACATTGTGGTTTAATATATTAAATGGGCTAGACCAAATGTACAGTTCTTCCAACAATCATCTTTAGCTGTCTGCATTCGATAGTACTCTCCTGGTTTTCAAGGCACCATTTTGCAAGTAAACATAGAAAACAGTCTTCTGCTCCTGCCTTTAAATTACATATGTCTCAAGTGAGAATGATGGTACTAAATAAAACATCAATTTCTTCCTTCTTGTTTCACTTCACAGCTTTGATTATCATTGTTAGTTGGTATAATTTATAGTAAAAGTTAAGAAAAAAACATGATATACAGTTATTCCGCAATCAATAGAAAATATTTCACGTTTTATTTATAATATGTTTTTCCCATACAAGTCAGCAGCTTCCATGACGAAACATGTTTTTCATACTCTCTGCCTTGAATCATGTTCAGCCTTCTTACATTTTATTTTCCATCCTGTCTTATGCAACAGACTTATTGATTCCTTCTTTTGGATAGATTATCTTGTTTCCATTTGTTTGGGTAAGTGTCCAATTTGCTATCATGTTATTCTTCCTTGGCTGTGTGAAGGAATTATCACATATGCTTATAATGGAAGAGATTTTATTTCTGCTCACAGCTTGTGAGCTTACTTGAATGCTCAGGATTCACAGTGATCATCTTATTAAGAACAAAGAATGATATTTGTTTTTCCTTCCACTTCTGCATGTGCATAAGGTAGTAATAAAAAGTAGGACACAAAGCAATAAGAACTAATGTCTTTGCAGATATTGTTAATTAAAACTTTCAACATTTCTCACCGCTGATCATGCTAGCTGACTCTGCTGAGATTTATAAGTTTATAACACCTGGAAAGTGACAGGTTCTTCATCTCTACAATGTGTTTTTTTTAAATAGTTCAATTGAAATTAGTGCTACTCTTGTTTAGAGGCACATTAGGATTATGTTTGTTTGATCTTAGTATAGTTACAGAAAAAAACAACTCTGCATGAGAATTCTTCAAGGTCATTTTTTTTCTTTCTAAAGAAGGTATTACAAAACAATAGTTTCCAGTAAATAAACAGTATTTTTCCACTTTTGAAAATATGTCTTGGAGGATACCTAATCAAAGTTGAATTCTACCTTTACAAATAATATTCAGCTTAGAGATTTAATTTAAAAACGATTTGATAAAATCTTGGATTCCATTTGGCTTTCCAGATCAATTAAGTCTTTCCCCCCAACCAATTTTTTGAAAATGAATCAAATTGACACAATTTAGAAATCTTGGTTTTCTAAATCAATTTGCATAAATTCACAGCAATTGTAGGTATTCTCTCTATGTGCCTGTTGATGGCCAGGAATTCTCTAGCTGTTTTGGACCTGGCTTTGTCTAGGAGGGTCACAGATTCCCAGTGAAACTATGGTTAAATCTGTCCGTGTATTGTGAAATTAAAGAATTTTCTTATTGTCATCTGACTGCAGGTTTTTTTTCCTCAACCATATTTTTAAAAATGAATCCCACTGGCACATTTGGCTTTCTAAATCAACTCACAGCAATTCACAGCAAATCTGTACACTATTTTCTGTACCTAAAGAGATAAAGTTTCATAGTGCTATCCATCAATATTTAAAATAAAGGATTGTTACATTTTGGTTTATTTTTGTTATATGCCAGGCCATAAATCTATCCATTTTACCCAGGACAGAAGATACGTTTGAGAATCAAATAGTCCTTATGCATTCAAAAGTAGAGGTTAGGGCATTCCTTTTCTGTTCCGGAATATACCTACAACATGTACTGGTATTTAATACATTTAGTCTTCAATACAACTTGAGAAAATGGAATCCAAATACGGAATATGGAATATAGAATCCAAAATGTGACATTCTGGCGCAGAACTGCGATTAGGAGATTCAGGTTAGTTTTCCTTCACATATTAAAGCTCAGTGGATGATTTTGGGCTATCATTTTCCTTCAGCCCAATCTACTTCACAGAGTTATTATGGTTGTGATAAATATAAATAATTGTATTTCCTTATATGAAAATACAATTGTATACACAGTATTCCTATGTGGATATAGGAATATACTAGAAACGCATTGTTGTTGTTCAGTAATTAAATTGTGCCTGACTCTTCATGAAAACATGGATCACAGCATGACAGGCCTTCCTGTCCTCCGCTTTCTGCCTGAATTTGCTCAAACCAATGCTCACTGTGTCAATGACACTATCAAAGTAATGCATTAGATCAGTTTAAAGCTTTTTGTTGATTTAAAAGGAAATCCTGTATCATGAATAAGTAAGCAGTATACTCTGGTTCCTTTTGGTTATGATTCTAGTTTCTCTGTGCTTTTGAAATGGAGAGAGAGAGAGAGAGCCATACAAATGATGATAATGAAGTCTTGCCTGACATAGCTTTCAGTATCAGAATCACCATAAATTAATTAATTAAAACAGAGGTAAGATCCATGGATCATTCATAAAGGATGTGAGCCTTTCAAAAAGTTCACCAATTCCATCATTTTTTTTTAAATCAGCAGCTGGGGGAAAAAATCTGTCAAGTGCTGATGCTGTCTGCCATTTAAATTCCCTCACCATGCCCATTGGGCCCTGCCAGAATGACACCTCTCTCCTTCACAAGACCAGAGGCATATGGAGAAATGCTATTCTCTCTCTCTGTCCTCCCCTTCTTTCTTTCTTTCTTTTTCTTTCTTCCTTCCTTCCTTCCTTCCTTCCTTCCTCCCTCCCT
>JANHZT010007069.1:91201-110211 GCA_032468215.1 Stegonotus admiraltiensis | reverse complement strand
AGATTTGAACTTGCAGTAATTGCAAGCAGCAGATGTTAATAACAGTGTTTTAGTCCACTGTACTACCACGGCTCACCCTCATGCTGTAGGAAAACAATAATTTGATTTCTTCTAGTTCTGTTTATTTTTGAGAGCAAGTCCAAAAATACCTTTTTGCATTGCAAATCTAAAGTTTAAGTCTGGAATACATCCCAGTAAACATACTTGATCTCACAGACAAATATAAAATTCCACTGCTGGCATTTACTTTTTCCATCCCTTTTCAACAGGTTTTCAGTTGGTGTAAATAAAATACATTCACATCCTTATTTAATATTTTTACTCAGCATGGAAATATGTCAGAGCAGGTGCCATATATACATTCCAATGTAAACAGCTTCAGATTCTGGTGGTTTTTTAAAAAAAATAAAAATATTTTTCAGATATAAGTATTACATGCACTTAACACATTTTCTACTTTTATTATGTGTGAGATTCATCAGATCAGCTAATGATGCATGTCATCTAACACTAAGCATATGGGGAAAACATAATATATATCCAAGTTTGACAAAATTGTGTCATTATATAAACTGTGAACCAAGGATACTTTTAAACAGCTGTGTCAGGAAAACTAATACTTCCCCATCACAATTCATGACCTATAAATATTCTCTCTCCCTCTCCCTCTCCCTCTCCCTCTCCCTCTCCCTCTCCCTTTTAATGGGATATTAAAAATGGAATAGAACAGTGATGGCAAACCTTTTCAGCACTGAATGCTGAAAAGGGAGCATGTGTGCACACTCATCTAGGATGTGACCCGGAAGAGGAGCTGCCCAGGGGGCATGCGCATGCTGGAAAATGCACTTCTGGTTTCCGGCAGGCACATGCGCACTGGCCAGCTAGACTTCCAGTTACTGGCGCGTGTGACGATCAGCTGGCCAGTGCGCATGCTCATGCTGGAAAATGGAAGATCAGCTCTTCCAGTTTCCAGCACTGCAGCATGCACAAAGGCCAGCTGATTGTCGCATGCACACCAGAAACCCAGAAGAGGAATGGGCGACACCACACATGTCAGGTGACATGGCTCCACGTGCCACTTTGGGCACGAATACCATAGGTTCGCCATCATGGGAGTAGAGGTTAAGAATTAAGGCCTTCCAAAATCAGCTTGCCAAGATGGTGTGTCTACTTTGAACTAATTTTTGTTTAAACATGGGGTTTCCTCCCCCTCAGTGATTGGAATTAGATGTAGTTAGAGGTTAACCGAGGCAGATGTTGCTTCCTATTAACACTGTTCCCACAATGCAACATTTGAATGCTGTTGTATTTCAGATTCATTAAATGGGGAAACATTGAGAGTGGGAAGTGACTGCCATATTTTCCTTTGGAGTTTCATATCACTACACATGATATAATACTGGTGCAAAATGACATGCTAGGCTAAGTATCCACGTTAGTTCAAGTATTCATTGTGCTATCTATAAGAAGCTGCTTCATTATTTAAACCATTTAAGTTTACACTAGTCATCTGACCCTAGAAATCTAAAGTTTAAGCTATTTGAATTGAAAAATTATAGCATGATACATCTTATGTAGTAAATACAGTCGGGGAAAATCAGGCAAGTAATAATGTAAACAGATGTAGTATTAATGGGAAAAATTAAGAATCTGAAAATAAAATAGAAAATAGTAGAACAGAGATAATTATTTTTTTGAAAAATATTCCATAATATATTAATGAATGGATATCAGTTAATTCTAATATTATTTTAACAGCAATACAGCTATTTATAAATTGTGTAGTTTTAAGTATTTTCATTTGGGGAATTACTGACAAATTAATTGCAGTACAAATATCTTTTAACTGCTCAAAAGAGAAAAGAGAATTTACTTCATTTAAGATCATGCAACTCTGTTTTAATGAATTAAAAACCTTCTTAATGCTACTATTAGTCATTTAGTATGTGTTTATTTATTTATTTATTTATTTTATTGGTTCAATTTATATGCCGCCCTTCTCTGGAGACTTAGGGCGGCTTACAATGCATTAAGCAATAGCCTTCATATTTTTGTATATATCTGCTTAGTAGGACTTTCAGCCGCCCCTCCCCCGCCTAAGCAGTGTTCTTTTTTTATACAGAGTCAGCTTATTGCCCCCACAATCCGGGTCCTCATGTAAGTGTTGAACAACTTACAATTCTAAAAAGCATAAACTTGATAGTTTGACACAAATATCTTTATCATAGACTTGAAGGAGTAGTGAATATTCATGACTCAAGAATAATCAGACTGATTCATCCTAAAATATGAACACTTGATAGAGACCTCTTTAGAGACTCCATTCTACTTTTATGGCTACTTCCCATATGTATAGATCAGGGATGTGAAACTCATGTCATCACAGCAGCATCAGGTGATGTATCGGGACTTTTCCCCCCTTGCTAAACCGGGCATGGGCATGGCCAGCGTGTGACACATCTGGCCTATGGATCAGGAGTTTGACAGCCCTGATCTAGATAGTATAGATGCTTACAGTAGCCTAATTTATAGTGAATTTCCCTGCCTTCAAACACACAGACACACAGACACACAGACACACACACACACGTTATTTCAGGGAGATTATTTGGACATTATTTTTGAGACATTGAGACGAGTATGTAATCTCATCTCCATTTTTCTGTGGCATAAAACATAGGTATTTTTAACATATAATTCTGTATACTGCTGATTTTTTTCTTCTTCCATTATATCCGATTCTCAGAGACTACCGGGACAAGTGCCTGCAGTTTTCTTGGCAAGGTTTTTCAGAATTTATACCAGTCATAAATCATTTAAGATGTTACAGAGCAGCATATTATTTTGTGGTTGGTAAGTATGTGTCAGGGGTTTGAATATTTTTAAGATGGCAAAACAACAGGCAAGGTACACAGATTAACTGGTAGGGCAATCACTTTTATTACAAACATATTATTTATAAATGAAACTGACTCAGTATTGCTTGAATTATTACAGGGAATTTATTTTGCAAAACCCTTCCAGCTTCCTAAACTGCTCTGCTGTTTCTTAAATGTTTGTTTTCTTTCTTATGTTTGAAGCCCTCCCCTATTAACAAGGTACTTGTTTTGTTTTTAATTATCCCTTCTTCCCTTGCATGGGTACTTTCTTCTAACTGAGATAGCTAAATATTTGCACATCTCATTTTTTTCTGCCAGCTTTTTAGGAATACAGGTGTGCCAGTTGTTGTTCTGCTGTCTTCTGATCTGTCCTCTCATCTATCCCTTCAGAATCTTTGCTCACTGGGTTTCTGAACAGCTGCAAGTCTGTTCAGAAGGAAGTCTTTGAACCGTTCTTTCATCCTTTGAAAACTCCTGTCTTCCATCACACAGATGGAATCTATTATTTCCTCTGACAAGCAACACTTTCACACTCTCCAAAAAATCTCAGCTTTCACTAATCCAAACAGCAGGTGAAAAACCTCCTAATGGCACCATGTCATTTAAACCTTCTCACTTCTGCTTCTCACCTTCTAGAAAAATAAAAAGTCTGAATGCAGTTAAAGGGCTACATGATAGGGACGACTACTCCAGTCTTGAGACATCCTACACTGTATGCCGAAGCATAAATTGTATTTGGATACAAGAAAATCCTATTCAGAAAGTATTTACTGAATGCTTGGCAGTGTAAATATGCCAAGATGTACTACCCTAACTGCAGACAGCAGTTATTAGTTACCGGTAGTTCAGTTTTAACCCTTTTATGGCCATAGCAATTTTAAAAAATGGATATGAAAAGGAGAAGACTGATTTCTCTTGTATTCAGCAACACGAAAGAAACAATCTGGTGCTTATGGATGATGTATCCAAGATTTCACCCTCTTGATAATTGAAGGGAGGGACCCACATTTCACTACAAATAGAGTAGACAAAAAAAAGTGATAGCCTTTTTGGTTTTACCTGAGAGTACAAGGAAAATGCTATTCTACACAACAACATCATATATGATTTTATTAGTTTGAAAGGAGCCACATATCAGTCTAAGGTTTCCAAACAGGATAAGTATTCCTGCTCAATTGAAGTTCCCAAGAGAGTGAAAAACCTGTATGACAGCAGACAATTTCTAGTGCATACTTTGAATGGAGCATGTGACTGGCACTCAAAGCAATATCCTGGCACAGATCTGTGGATTTCTGCCGGGATCTTCTCACAGCTACTCTCCATAGATAACTAGCCAGGCCCTTTGGATGAATCTTCTTCCAGTGAGAATGAGAATTATTAAGAGTGAGGTAGTCTTTTATTAGTTGGTTGCTGTCATATGAAGACCTACCACTGAGCTCTTATGGAGCCACTGTTTCCTGCCCCTTTATTTAACATTTGTTGTAAAGTAACACATAAACATGTCCTTCAAACACATGAGTGATAATGATGATGGTGGTTTTATTTGGTTTATATTACTCCGTTATTTCATATAATTCAAGGCAGCATACATAATGCTCTTACCTCATATTTCCCCCCACAACAACTCTGTGAAATGGGTTGGACTGAAAGAGAGAGATAGAGAGAGTGACTGGCCAATCAGCTTTCATGATAATCATCTGTCCTACTGCATTCAGAGACAAGAAGCAGAGAGACAAGGAATATTAAATGTTTGAAAGTATCTGTCTTCTTGGTAATAGCTTATTGCTACTTATAGCCTAATTTCTACAATTTAGTAATGTCAATACTGGCTGCACATGGATTGGCATTAGGCAAATCCAGTATTAATTGTGTGACCAGAAGTTAAAGCCTGAAATAATTATTGTGATAATCTAACTGCCTTGACTCCATGTCTTTACCATTTTTTTTCCTGGAAATCACACCATTTGACTTGACTTACTAACCCTTTTCTTGCAGATAAAGGAACTTTTCTACCTATTCTTAAAGTACATTAAGACTATTTGAGTATCCCTCCTGACCTACTGTATGAACCTTATCCCAAGAGAAAAACTCTGTGGGCTCCATTTGTAGATTAATTTTTTTACTGTGACTACCTTTTGAAAACAGCTTTTCTTTAATGATAGATGTCAGCCATTGGACAACATTTCTCACTGTAGTAATTATTTTTCTACACACTACTGAAGGAAGTTAGGTCAAAGTCATGTGAGAAATTTGGCCCTCTTCCACCTTTTTGCTAATATCCTAAAGAATAAATTTTCCCAATTACATTAAGTTAAATATTAACAAGTTTGTTGAGTCCCAAAGGATTGGTACTTTTAAGTTAACTATTTTCTTTCAATTTTACTTAAGAGAAAATCTATTCCTATTTAAGCACTAATGCACAAGCTAATATCAAATATTACATACATTGCCACTTCACATTATTTATTACAGTCAAGTTATTTGTCCTTTTTTCAGAAGTTCATCCAGCATCCAAATAAATAAAATGCTGCTGTTTTTATGATGATAAATCATACCATCTGGCTTTTCATACAGTATTAAATTAGCAGTTTTTTTCATTCTGTGTAGGGGCAGCTGTGCTTTTATTTTGTCAAATGTGATTTCAGTAAATGTGTCATAAGTGGAAGAAATTCATTCCACAAAATATCAGAGCAAATGTAATTACCCTTCACAATCTAATCTCCATTTTCTATTGTTTTTGGTACACCACCCTTCAGCTGTGAGCATGATGAAAATGAGCATTAAGCAACATAAGAGCCATGCACAGAAAATGAAAATGTCTGGGAAAATAAATACATGGGAAAGAAAAAAACTTTTCCTGCTACTGAAATGACACCAAGGTAAGTGCCAAGCAGGTCCCCAGGAGAAATTATTTCTGTGGGTGGGCATCACTGAATCAGTAGAGATTGTATAGAAAAAAGGGGTTATAAAAGTTCATAAAACATGGTGAAGTAGAACAATGTGCATATACTCTTTCAGCTTTCATTAGAAAGCAAGAAACAGGGTTAGGCTGTTATACTATAAGTGTTGCTGCTTGGAGGCACCAAGTGATATTTTCTACATTGTGTGTAGAAAAGATGTGGGCTTGAGTCATAATGCTGTGATGGTGCTTACATCACTTTGACCCATAGATGTCACTGGGAGATGCAGTTTATGAGACTCATGCAAGGGGTAGAAACCTTTATTTGGACACTCGAACAATTTTTAGTAGGTTAGAAAGCGAGAAACTTTCTTGTAGAATGTCATACTACCCTATTCTTGCCTAAACTAAACATTTCAGCTGAAAATTAGGGCACCATCAGAATAGGTCAGAGATTTTTTAAATCTAATTTTATTGCAGTATCATGTGTTTTTAAACTGTATAGGAAAGAAATATCACAGACACAAATTCTGCTCAGAAAGTTGTGCATGAGTTCTACTTATATACACATTTTTATCTGTTCCAAATTCAAGTTTTATAACTGCTAGTTTTATAAATGGGTCTACTACAAAAACTGTTCATAATGAAAAGATACTTTACTCATTAAAATTTCAGTGACAATTGTTTTTTAGTTAAGTTCTGTATTGTGTGGAGATGCCTCTCATTTCATCACATAGAACCTAAAATTGCTGAAGATGTTAAATATATTTGAGTGTCATTGCCCATTTACAAGTTGTTCATATTATTCACGAATAATATCTTATTGAAGTGGACTTACAAGAAAGTAATACTTAATAAATATATAAAAAGAGATAATCTTATTAAAGTCTATCATATTACTTTCCGCATGTCTCCATGAGTGGCTTACAAAAGCTTACAATTTGACAGACTCTTAACTTTTAAATCAAAATGATAACATATAAATTACATCATAGAACTCTCTTTTATCCTCCCTCCCTCCCTCTCTCCCCCCCCACACAACTAGATATTTGGCTGAATGCAGAGAATAAATGCAAGAAAAAAATCAAGAAAGTGTGGGGATTGTAGGATATGATCACACTATCAGTTGTTCCAGTTGTTTATTTCAGCATCAGTAGTTTAGTATGCTGATAACTCAACCCAGATAAAGGTTTGCTATCATAAATAAATTTACAGGTGCAGAACATGTATATTCAATCTATGCCTTTAGTATATACAATGTTTATTTATTGTTTGAACATTGCTATCTGAAATAGGCAAGATTATTTTTTTTAATCTTTATTTTTGCTGTGGTTGACATTAGAAATGCTCTATATGGAAAAACTTACTTGTAGCTAATAGCAACTTTCAAAGGGCTTAGGGATAAAGGCCAACAGATCAATCACATGTAGTTGAAAAAGGTTGGCACATACCCTATTCTGCTTTGCATTATAGGGAATACGTATTCATGTTATTTCTGTAACGCTTTGAATAATCATCTAACATACTGCAGATCTAAGCCATTGCACTTATTGGTAACAATTTTTAGAAATTTGCTGATAAACTCATGAAGAATAGTGAAAGAATTA
Source organism: Stegonotus admiraltiensis (assembly GCA_032468215.1). NCBI lineage: Eukaryota > Metazoa > Chordata > Lepidosauria > Squamata > Colubridae > Stegonotus > Stegonotus admiraltiensis. Next base: position 102,826 of record JANHZT010007069.1, on the reverse strand, counting down.
GTCCTATGCAGAAAATGTTTTCCATCAGTTTTTATAAGGATTCATTCAATAGGGTGAAATATGTTTTCCTTTTGAAGGATAATGGAATTTTAGTGAAATGCTGAAAGAGAGAGAGGGAGGGACAGAGGGAGAGAGAGAGAGAGGGAGGGAGGGCGAGTTTATCCACATGTCAGGCCTTAAGCCCAAAAACAACACAGTGAAATCCAATCAACTCCAGTTCTTTATTGCTTACACCTAATAGACAAAATCTTACCAGACAAGAACTATAATCTTTTAATCTAACAGATACACCCTGGGAGATTTTAGAGTGTGGCTATCTGAACCTTTTCTTCACTGCCCCATCCAGTTTAGGACTGCACAGTCTGTTGCCTTGGGCTCCTCTCTGAAATATGCTGCCTCCTTCCTAGGATGCCACCATATCAACTCCTTCTTCAGCTGTACACCATGTCTCTTTCACCCTGAAAAGTACCTTCCTAGCATTACACAGTTACTGTGCAAATCTTGGACAAGTTGCATTTTCTTTAAGGAAATGAAGTACCCCTTCACTCTGCAGCTTCAGATTCAAAGCACAGCACATCTCTAGTCCTTAGGTATTGTAAAATAACTTCCATAATTCCTGATTATTGGTTATGTTAATTGGAGTTGATATAAATTCTACTCCAAAAATATCCAGAAATCGAAGGTGAGAATTAGGCATTTCACTAAATGTTTGGAGGGAAGAACTAAACATTATTTGGTTTTAGTTATTGCTATTTTTGTTAATGATGATCATTGTTCCAAATGCCTATTAATCTTCCAACTCTTGCCACAAGTTTTCCCTAGTGGGCTTCAGCTACTATTTTACCCTCAGTTACTTGTGAGGAAGCTTCCTTAAATTAATTGAAAGTTACCTCAAAACAAGATAAATATGACAGTACAACATCTATTGATAAACATTTGCCTGCCAATTTCTTTTTTAAATTAACATTTATGACTCTTCCAGTTTTATCCAGGCCAGGAAAAATATAAAAAGGAAAGAACTAAAACAGACCATTGATAAATGACCATCATCTAGGAATAAAGCTTAAAATACACAAAGAAATTAATCCATTTAAATTAACATCAAAGGAGATAGGGTAGGTGGCAGATGCTTGCCTTTTATATAATTTGTGCTGGGAAGAAAATTAAAATTCTAGCCATAACAATTAACTGAATGCTCTACTAAATCCAGTTGTCTGTACAGCTTTGCTATAAATGAATCCAATTTGCATCACATAGAAGTGTTGAGGATTCTTCTCTGTATTTTTCCCCATTCTTTCTAAATGATAAATTATGAGTGGCATTCCTTTCCTTTTCAAGGTAAGATATAACTTTGGGCAGTGAGAATTATTGTGTTGAAGATTTGTTTTACTCTTATATCATTATCACTTTATCTCTCATAAGACCTGTTGTGATGCCTCATTGTGGAAGGCCAGTGCTCCTGGGAAGGATGAAAAAAGAATACCAAGAAGGTATTTCACAAATTTATACTGTATTCACAGCAAGGCCAACTAAAGCATGCAGATTATCCCAGCAAGCAGTGGGGCAAAGCAAGCAGGTACCTGCAGTATATTGGGCAGCATCAATTCAAGAAGGTGCCAGAGATGTATGATTACCTTGGTAGAAAATGGCATATTATGTGCAGGTGAAGGCAATAGCAAACCACTCCTGTATTTTAGCAACATACCCAGAAAGCATATAATGATTGATGATAAAGTGCTGGATGAAAGGCCCTTAGGTCAGATTTCATTCAACATGCTGCTGAGGAAGAGTTGAAGATCTTTCCTTCTTTGTTTGTTCATTTTTGATGCGTTTTATGATGTGGCCTATGTTGTGATGTTTATGATGTGACTAAATTAAAGCCTTTGGGATATGTAGCTGCTGAGGTAGCTATATAGAAAAAGAAAATCCAAACCTGCAAACCCAATTAGAGTGGAAACATGGAATATAAGAAGCAGGATGTCCGCCTGTGAGGGAGATAGGCCATTGTAAAATTTGATAAATAAATAAAAATATAAATCAAAGTGACAGAGCTCAATACAGTGAAAAATGAAATAACACAACTACAGATTGACATCGTAGGCATCAATAGATTGAGATGAACTGGAGTTGGACATTTTCCATTCAAAGAACACAAAATTTACTAGTCTGGACCTGAGAACAAAGAAGAAACAGTGTTGCTTTTATAATTAGGAAGGGTAAAAGAAGAGCAATACTTGGCTACAATGCAATCAATAACCAAATAATATCAATTAAATTTCATGAACAACTCTTTAATATAAATATTATTGAAGTTTCAAGAATACTCCAATAATTGATGCAGAAGAGGAAGCAAATGAGTTTTAGGACCAAGCTCAATTTGAAATTGATAATCCATACAAAGATGTACTGCTTGCAAATAGAGATTGGAATGCCAAAGTTAGAAATATTAAAGAGGAAAATGTAGTTGGATTGTATGGTTTAGGAAATCAAAAGAATACACATGTACAGACACACACACAGAGAGAGACAGAGACAGAGACAGAGAGGGAGGGAGGGAGGGAGAGAGAGAGAGACAGGGAGAATATATATATGTATGTATATATTGGAATAAACAGGAATAAACTTTGATTTTAAAAAGTTATAAATGGACTAAGTTTTTGGAATTAATTATAAAGACTCACTTTTGTGAAGAAACATTTTTGTTTTGAATTCTTAAAAATAATTAAAAATAAATAAGTAATAATTGGACACCCAAGGAAACTAGAAGAAACTAAAAATTACACTTAAAAAGAAAAATGCTCAAACTATACTTACAAATACAGAATGAACAAAACAGTTTAACACTTGATATATTGAAGAATATGTTTGGAAAATGGATGCAGAAGTTAATTTTTAGTACCTGCCTCTATAGATAGACCATGTATAAAAGATATTATAAAACAGAATTAAAACAGGTTTTATTAGACAAGTCTGAGACTGATTTGAAAGTGGATTTAAAAGTGACAGACTATAAGAACAATATAGAAAAAGAAGCTACATACAAAAGAAACCAGTAAATGTCTTAATAATTAAAAGGGATATGCAAAAAAAACCCAAATGATCTGGATAATTTTCTTATATTGGATTTACAAAAGTGGCTTGATGAAGAATTTTCTGAAAAAATATAAAAGAAAAACAAAATGAAAAGAAACCAAGTTCTAGGACATTATTTGAAGGTGCTAAGGACTGATAAAAAGGAAGGGAGGTAAGCTTGGTTTATCTGATCAAGATTAAAATAGATATGTTATCTGTTAACCTTTAATGTACTTTTGCTGATCACAACTGAAACAAAGAGGCTTTAAGGATTTGGTTATGGATAAGAGATAGAATTTGAGTCAAAGGGATTATTCATTGTATTTTAGGAGAAGGTGATAAATTATTAAGATTTTTATACTTGTGAAGAAGGGGGAATCATTTCTGTATTAGGATTTATTGTTGTAAAAGATACAGCTAAATAACAATATTGTTGATGCATGCTGTTTAATTGATAAAATTAAAGAACACTGAAAAGTCAGCATGTGCTTCATTATAACAAGCCCATCAGTTGGGTTGATCATGTCAGGCTGTGGGATGTGTTTAGAAAAATTGGAATCTATTTCATTGTCCTCATGTAGAATCTATATACCGATTAGGAAGCCACATTATATACAGAACATATGAAACAGACTGGGTTCAGATTTGTAAAGGCATGAGACAAGGCTACATATTTTCTTCTTATTTATTTAACCTACAAGCTAAATATACTGTATATTAAGTGAAGTTGGTTTTAAAGAAATGGAACAAGAATATCAATAGACTGCATTATGTTGGTGACACAACTTTGATAGCTGAAAATGCAAAGGATTTACAAGCTCTAGCACTGAAAGTCAGGGATTTTAGTGAAAAAAAGACTAAGATTAAACAAGAACAGCTTGGCTTAAAATTGATAATGAAATATAGAACTCGTAGATAACTTCTGTCTTTGACAATCAACAGCAAAGGGACAGGCAGTCAAGACATATATCACTAATTAGTACTGAAAAGAGTAGCCATGAAAGTCTTGGAAAAGATATTAAGATGTTGTGATATATCCATCCCTACAAAAGTTGCAAATCTGTTGACAATATTCCTTTGTGATACCCCATGGAAGCAAAAGTGAACTGGACTTTGAACTGGACTTTGAAAAGCCAGATAGAAGGACAATTGATGCTTCTGAACTTTGTTGTTGGATGAGATTCCTGAGAAACCATGGACAACCAATGAAATAAACAAATGATCATCAAACAAAGTAGCTGTGAGTTCTCAATTTAGGTACAAGGACCAGTCTTAAATAATCTACTTTGGACAAATTATGTGAAGACTTTGGTTTCTGATGCAAAGAAGTGTGTAAGAAAGAAAAGAGGACAACCAACAGCAAGCTGGATAGACTCAGTTACACTGAAGATGAGTGCACAATTGAAATACCTGAAGGATCAGATCAGAGGTAGATCATCATGGCCATTAAGAACCAACACCACCTTGATAGCATATAATCAATAACTTTATTAGCTTTAGGGCAAAAGTGTTATATAATTGTAACTAAAACCTTAGCAACATCCTTTACAGAATATATTTGTCAGAATATTCATGACTGGGAAGACATGGTAAAAAGGTCAACCATTGAATAGGCATAGCAACTAAGTCAGCCAATGGGACCTGAAACAGACTAGAGCTAGGGCATGTCTTAGTCTGCAGCTTCTGAGGCTGTGCAGAGAAACGAAACTGAAACCGTTGTGTGTGTGCTTGTCTGCTCTGCTGAAATGAAACTAACTGTTCTCTCCTGCCTTGTGTTGTAACTGTTACTACGTTGAAGAAGAATCTACATTGGTATTGTAAATACTTCATCTGTTATTATGTATATAAAGAAGTTAATGAATCCAGCTGAATAAGTTTATCTGTGTGCGCTTCTGGATTTGATTTTACAAGCATCTCTGACAATATTGAGTTGCAGCATTTATATTTACGATCAAAATTCTTCTTTATTCAGATTCTTTTTCATTCTGTTCCATAGTAATCTGCCTTAATAATATGTAAACCATTAGGAGAGGTCTTGAAAATATTACAGGTAGACCTTTATTATAGGTAGACCTGTACCAGGTAGACCTTTATTATAGTCTCCAATTATGAAATAAAGGTTAGCATGATTGGAAAGCTTTTGAAAGCTGGTTAAGGTAGTTCAAATTTTTCCCACTTGAAACTCTGTATCTTATCTTTCCTGTTATAATATTAGGTATTTTTATTCATAATAAATTAAATTCCACTTATTCAAAATGATTTCTCATTCAGTTTGTTGCTCAATAAAAGCTTCCATTCTGAAGCTAACAAAATTCTGGAAAGTAACTTTCATTGGGGCATTTAGAGATTATGTGAAAATCACTTCTTCCAAAGTTAAATGTCCTTATATAGCTTGCAGTAAAGAATTACATTGTCAAACACTTTAAGGTCACATGTAAGGCTTATATCCAAATGCAATGTTATAAAGTTAATAGTTTTCAGGTATTGTGGGAATGATCAAATACCTCCTTCATCCCTCTTTTAATAATTGACTTGTACCTAGAGAAATGGGGCATTGAATGGATTGTGATTTGGTGATAACATTAATTTTTATAATATCATTAAACCTGATAGTGTGTGCATATTTAAGGAGTATTAGGCACTGGATATAAAGATATTAAAGGTTTATGGCAGTGGCTAAGAGACAAGAGTGTAATACAGTTCCATGAGCACAAATTTTCTTTAAAGCTATTGCAATTATTGAAAACATATCTGGTATTTTTGTGCTCCTGAAAAATCCTGAATAATTACTATATTCCTTTGTACTTTGTTTTTACTTATGAAAACAGGGCTGAATTGTGATATAGCACTCACAAAATTAAAGGAATCATATCTCACCAAATCTCAAAATCATATACCTAAGTGCATATACCTAAAAAGAGAGAAATTGTTATGAACAAAGAGAATGCGGAATTGCAAAAATTAAAGAAACACATACATAATAGTGGTAAATCATAAATCAATTACTTTATGAGTATGCCTGCAGATGCTCTCAAAATTCCAAATGTTTTCCAACTCTATAATGTTACTTATGGATCGAAATTAGAATTTGATGGATAATACTACTGCTAAGAACCTTTGGTTTCTGCTTCATGATAGACAGCTGCACTGAACGTTTCAATACATTACAAACACCCTTGATTTGGCAAAAAACCGTATCACTCCACTAATTTTTTTTTAAAAAATGCTGCATTTAATATTAGTGATACCGATAAAATCATGATAATCTAAAACTTAAATGAAAATGGCATATTTTAACAAGTTACATTGGGTGTTGAAAATTACTTTGGTTTATGTTTGATGGCATAAGAGAAAAAGCTAATAGGGACTTGAATGTGACATAGTGTAAATGTTAAATATAGAGTTAATTCGGCTGGTAATTAACCCTGGAAATTATGCTTTGGATATTCTAAGGAAAACTAGTGCAGCATAAGAAAAGGCGGAGAGACGCATGGAATATAAAAATTTAGGTGAATAGCAATCAAGATACAGTTGACCAGTTTGCATTGCCACTTAAAATCTTTTCCCTCTGCTGTTATATCCAGTAAAGGCTGAAAGAGCAGGCTGCTAAATTTGACAGCACAGTCATTATCATCTGTTCATTTTATTTCTATTGCCAATTATCCTTAATTATTGGAAACTTTTTTCAGTATATAATGGTTGCTGAAATGTTAGTATGCTCATTAAATTGAAGCAGTAGTTCAAGAAATAGATTTTGGTAAGCTTAGTTATGTTATTGCTTCCTATTCATAATGTTCAATCCTCTGTTAATTCTAAATTGACCCTCACATGATATTTACAGAGAAAGATTTTTTTTCCTGTCTCTTCCCCAAATTTCTCCAATGAAAAAAGAAGCAAATAATTCCCCAGATCTTGATCTGATTAGCCATACACATTTGATTAGATGTATCTAGCGTTACAACTTAGCAACAAAGTACAAATCCAATTGGCTACCATAGTTATCAGGGGTCTCTGGATAAATGTTCATGGCCAGCAAGTGACCATCAAGAAACAAGACTGTGATAGGAGCAGAGCCAAATACACATTGCATGTTGTGGCCCGTATGCGGCCTGTGCAGCTAGTAGCTGATTCAGACAGCGAGGAGGCTGGAGTGGTGCTGTGCCAGCAGCCTGTGCAGCTGGCACTCAAGTTGGACAATGAGGAGGCTGGAGAAGATGTGGTGCGAGAGGCGGGGATTCACCCAGGGCCTTCAGAACCTCCAGAAGCTCCCTTAAGTGAAGGGCAATGTTTCCCTTAAGTGAAGAGGAGGAGCCTCTTCTCGATGCACAGGCGCACACAACTGCCAAAAGGCAGGAGTGGCTTCTCAGGAGGAATGCCAACTGAAGCAATTTGCAGGGAACAACTTAGTTCACATACCTTCCTCTCTTGTCTTGCTTATCTTATCAGCTTCCTGCAAATTACTTCTGGGCATTCTGCCAACCATAGTAAGCTTTCAGTTATTATTCTTTGAATTCTTGGCAGCTAATAATGCAATTAATTAACAGTCGTTGTTGTAAAAGATTGGTTTATTTAGTAAACTAAGGTTTGAGTGGACTTTGTGTGTGCTGTGTTCTTTGGGGTCCGTAGCTGGGGCAGAACATTGTATCAGTAAGAATGGGTCATGCTACAGATATCATTTTATTTTTCCTATTTTAAATATTTCAGGAAGAAAAAGGTCCTTCTCAAGTAAAAGCACTACATTAATTTTTTACATACATTTTTCAAAAAAGGAAATCAAACCCAACTCTAGACCTTCCAAGTCAGATTTCTATTTTCTGATAGATGAATATGTTCATTTCCTATTTGGATGGAGAGGTGTCTAAGTTTGGTTGTTACACTTGAACATTTTTAAAGTTTGTATTAAGACATGTATCAGTGGTGGGATTCATTTTTTTACTACCAGTTCTGTGGGCGTGGCTTGGTGGGCGTGGCTTGGTGGGCATGGCAGGATAAGGATACTGTAAAATCTCCATTCCCACCCCACTCCAGGGCAAGGTTATTGTAAAATCTCACTTCTCTCCCAATCCAGGGGAAGGTTACTGCAAAATCCCCATTTCCTCCCAATCAGCTGGGACTCAGGAGGCAGAGAATAGATGGGGGCTCCAAACTACTCAAAATTTCTCCTACTGGTTCTCCAGAACTGGTCAGAACCTGCTGAATACCATCTCTGATGTGTAAGTTTTAATACACTAAATAAATTGCAGTTTTAATGGTTATGTATAATTTGGAAGAATGCAGATTTTGAACAATTACTAGTCTGAAAGGGGGAAGTGTCAACACTTTCTACTGAAACGTGAACAAAATCCCTACTTATCCGTCTTCATTGCTCTTCATTGTGTGGGTGAGATGGTAGCTGTTGGGCTATTGTGCTTCTCTTACTGTCACCCAGAGAAAAAGAAAGGCAGTGCTCATGCAACTCTGAGAATAACTTAGTAAAGGGGGGACTTAATGGGCAATATTTCCAAATTTCTCCCTTCTCCAAATGAGAAGATAGCAGTAGATGCAAGAAAAACAGATCTTTCCCTCCACATGATGGATGGAAGAGGTTGTTACGAAAGGCAAAGTTGATATGAAGTGAGGACACTACTCTGAACATCTTACTAATTCTTGCTCTGACCTAGAGACAGCTTTGAAAGCAACCAGAATAAAAATGTTAGCATTTATCGGTATCTCCTCTTTTTTTGCTAAAGTTTGGCCAGCTGGCTACCTGTGAAAACTCTTAATTTGAGGCCAGAGCAGGCAAGAGCATTGGTGATAAATTTAACTACTTTTGATTTACTGAACTGTAACTATGTGCACAATTACAATTCTTTTTTGTTTTCTTCTCCCTGGAAGGGAAAAAAAGTTAATCTTTCCAATTGTTTTTTACTGTAACCTATAAAAAGATGGGCTAATAGTCTCCTAACAAGTCCAATTTTACAATATCACCCCCTTAATTTTGCAGGCACCACGAATCCAGTTATATTTGAGTGAGGTTAAAATTAACAGCTGAACTTCTGAATAACTAGCAATTGGACCAAAGTGCCTTGCTATTTAGATTTGTCCATCACTAATCATTGCCTTCAGTAACAACTCTGGATTAGAAACCTGCTATCCAATTTTGCCATGACACACAAAGTAAAGTCAAATTCAGCTTGCTTTTTATCTGCTACTCTGGCTCTGGTGAAGTGACGGTAATAACAACTTATTTTTGTCAGTAAAATAAGCAGATATAATTATACTGGCATTTGAGGCAAATTTTTACATTAGTCCATAAGATTTTAGCCATCCGTCTGTCATTAAAGTCAATAAAAGTTGAGCTGCTAAAACTATGTTCAAGCCTTTTTTGACAATTGATACTAAAAAAAAAAGATAGGTGAAGTAATAACATGCTTTTTTTCCTCTTTTCTTCTAAATGTAATGAAATGCCTGTGAAATGAGACAGACTGACAGCACATGAAGGAGAAGTTATCTGTAGCATTTATTCTACAGTACATAAGTCAGGCAGCAGTACTGAGCTTTTTCTATGTGTTCTGTCAGTAGTATCTGACTTTTCCTATTACAGCATTCCATTTTCAAGTCCTCAAAAGAGTGAAAGCACTGGTTCCATTCCCTCTGACATGTTCTCCTCAATCTCCTCTGTTGAGGGGAACCACTACTAGGACTGAGACATGAAATTGCTTCTGTCAATGAAGGTTTTAACTGCAATTCAGAATTAGAATTTTTCTACCTCAGATCATTCATCTATTGGTATCGTGCACTGATTCAAGGCTGAAAATAATGGTTCAGGGTGTGAAAGGGTCCCTAACTGTGACTCTTTACACAAAAAGCATTTTTCCTGGGATTATAAGGGATCTACGGAGGAGAACTCATCACACAAAAAATGATTCTGTATGGAAAAGATATCAGTACAAAATACAGAAATAAAACCAAAAGACAACAAAAATCAGACAAATGCAACTTTAGTAGTCCTCCCTACTGTAATTTTTTTTTTTTGCATTTAAATGCAAAACACTGCTCAAGCCTAGGTCTAGAAGGCCACTTTGTATGTTCTTGAAGACTATCTATCTTGCACTGGTAGAAGGCAGAAAACATCTACCTTGACACTTCCTTGAATGTCCATATGATTTGCACAATAAAATACTTAAAATCAGTTCTCAGGACTTTGTGATTTATTTCCTCTCCCCCCTCCCCCCAGTCCTTAACTAGGGTTGTTGTTGTTGTTACCTCTCACTTAGTATTACATTGCCAAGAAGTAGCTACATGGAGACCAATTGGTAGTAATCTCCAAATTCTCAAATACACTTCCCAGAGACTTTTTCTCTGGTACCACAGCCTCAGGACCTTTTCAACTGCAATTATAGATGTAAGTGATTCATTCAGATCATTGGAAGTAATTTGGACTTGGTTACAGATCCCCCCCCCCATACTTTGGGGTTTTGTAGTTAAATCCAGTTGATTATTCCTTATTATTTGCTATAAATGGATTCAAAGTACTATGTTTTATACAGGCATAGAAGTTAAACAAATGTCCTGAAACTCAGAGTAAATGGAGTAGCATTTTAAAAGAATAATACATATCCTTTTATCAATTTCAATACTGGCATGTGAGTGTAGAGATCCTCTTAGAAAGACTATGCAAACAATAGGTTTCAATACATTTTTCTCACATGAACTTTACAGAAAAGCATGGAATAAAGAAAAATTGTCTTTACTTCCAAAGGACCTAAACAATTATTAATAAAATCCTTATCTTCTCCTTTACATACTACTTTCTTCTTGAAAGACTATAAGAAACTCCAGTTGATTCTTTTTACATATTAGATAACAGGCAAAAAATTTATGTCATCTGAAAAGCAACCAGAGTATATGCAGTTTAGTTAACTAAACTAAGAAGTAATGTGGCAGTAATTGTGAAATATTAAAAACTAAATTAAGAATTGATTCTCAGATGATCAGGAGGAATGGAACTAGATTAAGATAATGTCTTTGTTTTAGAAGCAAGAGGAGAAAATAGCTCAACAACTAGAATCTCCTGATGAATATGTAAAGCTTCATTTTGATATGCAGCACCCTACCTATATATCCTCATTTTTCTTTAAAAGGAGCTATTTCTTTTTATTTGAAAGTTATGAATGTAAAATAGCAACCAACTTCTTGGATTTCTTTTTCTAATGAAATGTTAATATTTGATTCACAGTAATGCAATTTGAAATCTGTTCATTAGAAATGGATAATTTGTAGCTCTCCAGATGTTTCTGAATGATGACTTTTAGCACCTTCCACTGTGTCCAAGAGTGGCTAAGGGTGATGGGAGTAATGGTTCCAAAACATCTGGAAGTCACCAGTTATCGTCTCTTGCATTATATTGTCACTTTTCTAGTTCTGCCATATATTTTCTTATATTTGTACATAAACTAAAAGCAACAGTAATTGTGCAGGCCTTCCTACCTTATAGGATCCACATACTTACTCCTAGTGATCATATTTTATGAAGTTAGTTCTGGAAAGAACCAACACCTATTTCAATATTCT